>JABXWE010010202.1:0-12922 GCA_014611495.1 Limonius californicus
GTAATGTATTTAAAAATACGTTTATTATACTAGTCACCATTTTCTATGCAGCTGCTGTGTACTATATATATATATTTTTTTTTCTTTATATAAATATTATATCGCTCAATATGTAAACAGTAAATGTAGTGTTTCAGATTTTATTTACTTTCTAAAATAAAATTGGAAAATTTTGTTGAAAATATATCAAACCAACCACTAGATTTCATTTATTAAATTAATTATGACCGTTGTATGTATAGAGAATATACAGTTTTTTTCTAATAATTTTATCTGCATACAAATGTGCCTATTATTGGAGATTCAAGGTAGGTGCAAATTTGATGGTTGTTCATTTTTCAGCGGAATAAAGTGTTAAAGAGAAAATTGTATGATTATCTGTATCGACTTTGAAATTCTTCTAAAAAAAAAACTAGTTTTTTGGGTTTTTTAGCGTGACCCCTTGGTTTTTGAAAATGCCAACTTGCAGTTAGAACATCATTAAGCAATGGCATACCCAGCCAGTAGTAGGGAGAAGCTGCCCCCCCCACACAGACACGTATTAATTCAGTATCAGTTTGAAGCAAGAACGAGTAGTTTTTTTCTAATGAATACTAATAGCAAGTGTACCTAGAGCCATCTATCGTGAAAACTCAGAACTATTTCACCGCTATTCTCCTTGCACCCAAAGACACCAGATGGCTCTTGATTTTAAAAGCTTCTAGTAGCGTTATACCTAACCAGTGTTGCCATTGCTATGGCAATTGGACAAAACTATTAAAAGATCTACAGCAGTAAATCTATTACCGTAGCGGAATCTACGGCAGTCCGCGATGGTTTTTCACGTGCTACCAGCCAATGCCAAAAACTACTAAAAACAATGTAAACACAGATAATATGCGCATGCATCCGAACGCCTGCCTGACAGGAAAATAAATTTTAATAATAAGTATAAATCTCGTACATTTTATACTCTCTCTTTCCATTTTGATTTTGCATATTTGTAAAACGTTGAAAGTCAAAGTTTGAGTTTTATTAATTAATATGATTATTTTATAATATTAAATGTTTTATTTCATTTCTTTGCTACGGCAATCGAAGGGCTGATGTTTCTTACAAACACGGCAATCGAAAATTCATCGCTGGCAACACTGGACCTAACGTTACTAGAAGCTTTCAGAATCCGTAGTACACGAGATAGTTCCAGACTTTTCTAGAATAGCCACTTGTAGTATAAAAGGCACGACCGGGGCGTCATTTCATCAATGTATGTATTATTCAGTTGCGTCGAGTATTGAGTAAAGAGAACAGTTCTACAATTTGGTGAAGAGTTTAGTTTGTAGTAGCATAACTTTGTGAATTGTGATTCCAATTTGCCTTTTCCTTTCAGAGTCAACAGTGGTAGTAATAAATATTAATAGCATTGTGTTTTGATAAATAATAAGTTAAGTACTTACCTACTATGGTCGTAACGTGGATTTATTGTCGGCATCAAATGGATATCGAGAATTTTTTTAAAAAGGCAAATTAAGTTAGATATTCTACTTTACTCATAGCGTTTTTTATAGGGGGTAACAAATTAGTCACCTATAAATGGGACTTTTCTCTGTTTTCAAAGAGAGAATGCTCGTTCTAAAGCGGCATACGAATTTTTGATTCATACATCTACCAGAATGTGAATGTACATAGTAACATAGGTACTTGATGTGTGGGGCATCGTCTCATCTCATAACTCATGAGGCATCTTTCTGATAACCTACCTTAACTTCATTTTCATTTCATACCTAAATAAACGAAGTAAATTTTGTGGGTATTTTTTTAGGAATTACTACTCGTAAAAAGAAAAAGGGTTGAGACAGTAGCAGTGCAAGCAATGATAACCATGACAAAACTAAAGGTGACACCAGACAACCATCAAATTCTCCAGCAACAACTGTGAACATAATTGCCCTTGTCGATTCTGCTCTATCAACATCTGAACAAGCCTGTGCAGTCAATCCCGAAATTACAACTAACGGTGGCTGCCACGAAAATGATCTGGGTCGTTATGTTGGGCTCGCTATCCAGCTATCGCCATCAGTGGAAAAGAAGAAGTTGTTACAAAATCCATGGGTTGCGCCAAGGAATAACGATTTTGAAACTAATGCAAGCCATTAGCGAAGAAAATTCAATCGTGCTTGGTTAGATCAATAAACTATTTTAATTAACTCCTATAGAATTCTTCAAGGTTTATCAAGTAATTCAAACACCGGTTTTCAGCAGCTGTGAATAGCTTTGATAAACTCTGCTGGTGTTAAGTGATGCATACTAAAGTAAATATTTTGTGTTTTAGGCAGCGAATTTTGTACAAAACTTATTCATAATATTTTGAACAAAATTCCCTAAAACATTTTGTACAAAATTCTGTCTGTAAGCATGTGTACATAGGTACAATTTCCGTTGATATCTGTGAGAAAACTGTTAAAATAGTCATGTACTCATGTGACTGTCCATAATGTAGGATTCTATCATTATTTCATAATATTAGGTTGATGCAAACGTTCGTAGCACTTTCATTTATTTATTTTGCATGAACGCACGACAAGGCAAACAAGATGCAGCAATAAAAATCGCGAGCGAGATAAAAGAAAGTGAGCGGAGTGTCGGCACGGCGGGGTACACATATACCTACTTCTCTGCCCTCTGTGATCATTGGTAAACAATAAAAATTGTTCGTTTGCGCATCGATATGACGCCGACTTGATCACGATTCTGTAGGTTTTGAACATGAATGTACAGAATTTTGTACAAAGTTTTAACAGAAAAACCTGAAGTAAAGAATTTATCACCTTCCAATACTATTTCCGTTTCAAATATTAGCCCTTTAGAGGTTCCTTAAATCAATAAATTTTAGTTAATAACATAATAATCATTTGTAACTCCAAATACTTTAACAAATAAAAATTTACCTAACAATATTGCACCCGTAGAACTTTCCGATTCGTTACTATGATTCCAACCTACTTCCGTGATATCGTGACCACGAAATTTGGTGGTGGGTCTCAACCTGTTAGACTTTTTGGACAAATATACTAGTTCTGGACTTGCTTCAGTCGTCTTCGGCGAAAAAGCAATCAATAAATGGTTGCCTATCGGATCCAGGAACAAATTTGTTAAACGGCATGAATTTGCATATTTTGACACAGATATTTCTGCAAGATAACACAATTTTGTGATGCACAACACCATTATTTATTTATTTTTTAAATACCGTCTTGCTGATCTGGTAGTTGTAAGTTCATTCGAAATAACATTTTATTAGCCATAGCAACCACTAAATACTTATTCGAGATTGCTACATGTGTTATTTTATCGGAAGGGGAAAAGTTCATCTTGGTTTTACTAAAAATTGGCACATCCTGCTCCAGTTTCATATGTATAAAGCCCTGCGGATTCTGCAACAATGGTCACATAAATTACTGTATATTGTAAAATAATATATCTAAACTCACCCAGGTATTGTTATTTTTTGCTTTTTGCGCGGCCTGTTCAAACTGATCAAACATACCTGCCATTTTAATTTTATTTGGATATTCGCCTTTTAAATTCAAAGCTTTTAAAAAAAATTTGAGGTTAGTTTAGCATAAAAATTTAACAAATCATAATAATTCAAAATTGTTTTAAGCGCCCACAGATTTAACTATAATATTCTGTAAAATTTGTTTATATCATGTTAATAATAATTTACAAGACAAATCAATTATTTTCCTACATGTAAATAATTCCTTAAGGAAGTGTCGGTACACCCACTTATACAGGATCAGGCAAAGGTATGGAACCACATCGATGCACACACAAATTCATTTAAAAAAATTTATGTATGGGTCTTTTATACTGTTTTTGTCCACATTTATTGTGTTTTCTAGATGTCTATGTCAACAGTTTGAGGTGTAGCATAACCTTAAATATTTTTTAAAAATAAGGTAATGAAAAACGCTATGGAATATAGTTCGGGCAATTAATTTTTATAAAATAAGAAATAATTATCCTTTACACTATACAGCATGTCCACTGCATATTAATATGTTTGCTGTGTGACTTTATCAGTTCTTATGGCTATTTTCCAAGTTGGCAATAATTTTTGAGTTTTATAAAAATGGTGCAAATGCAATGCAATGCAAATGGTACCCCACACTGTGGGGCAAAACAATAATTTTTATTTCTGTTTCTTTCGTTAATACAAAACTCACATTACCCCACCATTTTTATTTCCATTATATTAGTTTCTTAAATGTTCATAGCGTGGCAGTTGCATAGCAGGCGCCCCAATAGATAACTACCTATAACATAAACATTTTACTTTTACATACTACCGCAAATCAATTAAAAATATAGTCAAAATACATTTTAACAAAAAAAAAATCTAAAACTTGTAATTCATATGTTGCCTTTTGATAACATATGTACTTTTATTGTGGAAAAAACTGTATAGTATGCGTAATGTGGATATTTTAATATATCCGGCCGTCTTTATTAAATTAAATTTTGTTATTTGTTGCATATGAAAGTGCAATGTATGATAACTACACCCTTGGGACTAGCCTGTGCCGCTTTATTTATTAATATGCACCGTGGCTAGTATATTCCAAGCGACTAGAAGGTGCTCTTTGCAAGCACTGTGTACTGTTCCCTCCTGTCACTGGCGAACAAGCAATATTAAAAAAACGATGGCTTACGCAGTCTTAGCTGATGAAACCGCGGACATGGCTGGGAAAGAACATCTATCAATGGGCTTGGGGTTCTACGACGAAAGCAACGGGAAAATCCGAGAAGAATTTGTAGGTTTTGTTAAACTAAAAACACAAGATGCCTCAAGATGGATCAAACTGAAACATCGTGGACCCATGTTTACAAGGACATTAGATACGTGAAAATCGAAAATATAAACTTTCAACAAAGGGTGATGTGCTAAGCGTCAGTGTGTCGTTCAAAAGTTTAGCGTGGGGTAAAGTGACGCGTCTTTTTCTTAAGTACAAATCGGCGGGAAAACATTTTTATTACCGTTCGTATAAGTATTGTGTATTGTGTACGAATATAGCAGACGAAAATCAAGGAGCAACGAATGAGGGGACTACCGATCAAACACACCAAGATGATGAATTTAGAGGGTTTGAACCAGAAAACGGTACGATTAATCTGCGACCTGGAGCAGATAAAGTGCCTGATGTTATGATAGCAGAGATTCGCATGAAAGATGATAATGCTATATGATCTAATGAAGCGCTTAACGACGACCAACAGCAATACAGCGGGCAATGCGTCGCAAGAAGGGTTACACGTTATGCCGGATCTTTCGTAAACTATTGGAGATTTTGATGGGGATAAATGTGTGAGTACGGCGAAAGAATGGTTGATAAATGTGGAGTCCAGCGCGAATTTAAATCGATGGCCAGATTCTTATACACTGGAAACAGCGCGAGCGCATCTAATTGGACCAGCGAAATTCTGGTACGGCTCCAAGCGAGATCTCATTAGGTCTTGGAGTAGCTTCAAACGCGAATTTAAAAGTACGTACAGTAGAGCGGTAAAACTAGCGGATAAGTGAGAACGGATGCGAGCACGTCGTCAGGGGCCGTCTGAAACGACGCTGGCATACTTTCACAAAAAGCTAGCATTGCGTAATTCACTAGGGCTCTCCTCTACAGAAACAAAGGAGGAAATTCTGACTGGGTTGTACTCCCGGGAAATTGCAATGAGCGTCGCAATTAAAGATCATCAGGAGTACGACACCTTATTGCATGATATCCTGACGGTGGAGAGGTGCACAAGGTGGAGAAAAAGCATCCGGAGTTCGATCTGAGAACGGAGATCGAACAAGGCGGGAGGCAATAAACGCGAATTGGAGGGACAGACTAAACGTTCAGGAATGGAAGACTTCTGGTGATGTGACATGGAGATCTAACGGCGCACGAAGACACGAAAGCGAGGGTTTTAGTAGTTCGTATGCGGGTCGCAACGAGAATATGAGTGCTGCGCGGAAGGACACGTACTGTTACAATTTTGATGTCGGAGGCCATATATCACGTGAGTGTCCATAGGCTCGCCAATCCTTAATGTGCTACAATTGCAAGCAAAATGGCCACATTGTAAAGAACTGTCCCCAGTCAAAATGAGAAGTTATGGCGACGTGTTCCAAAGGCGCAAGGAAACCGTCCATGTACCTTAAGAACGTAGTAATAAACGGTAAAATCGAGCTAACGGGTATGGTGGATCCGGGTTCGTCGGTTTGCTTTTTGCGAAGATCAGTGGCCGAACAACAGGGGTTGACGTTTGCATCGGACAGAACGGACATTTACGCGTTCGGAAACATCCATCCATCTGTGAAAACTTTGGGAATTTTAAACTGTAGCCTAAAATTAGACGGCGTATTCGCAGAAAATGTGCCCGTGTTTGTAGTACCGGGTGGGGCCCGACCAGTGCCCATCTTAATTGGCAGATCATTTATTGATTTACCACATTTGGCATATACGCGAAAAGGTGACGTCTTTAAATTGGGGTACGAAGTGGATTTCCCCGTTAAAGATTTAAATTTGAAAAACGAGAACACTCAGGTGGTAGTAGCGGACGATGTAGTGATACCTCGGCATACTGCAATGCTCGTAAACGCGCGTGTAGGTGACGTGGACGTGAGTGTTACGGTGGCAAACGATTGTGGTACGGACGCAGTAGTTCCAAGGGAAAGATTTTGGCGCGTAACGTTAGAATGGACATGCCTTTCGTTAGTGTTGCGATCAAAGATACAAGAAAATTCGAACCAATTGCAGAAAATATCATCGATGCAAGGAAACAAATCTAGCGCGTGAACCACACGGTGTTGCCCGTGATCCAGGCGACCATTCATGACAAAGGTCCAGGACTATGGGATAAACATATTAAAGAAGTAGAAAAAAATTTAAATATTTCTGTCAGCAAAACCACGGGGAAATCACCGTTCGAGGTGTTACATAGTTATCTATCGCGGTTTACCGATGGAGCCTTGCGATTCTTAACAAGCGGTGAAGATGTTGCATGGCGAAACCCAGGAACGATTGAAGAGGATATTCGGAGTGGCATTCTTGTAGAACAGCAGAAATGGAAGGGCAGGCATGACAAGCGACATTTCGATGCTACGAAATACGACGTAGGTGAGGTAGTGTTCGTGAGAAGAGTGCCGGAACAGACGGGTGGCCTAACGAAATTACAGCCTAAATACAGAGGACCTTTGGTGGTGACGGAGGTGCTTCCAGGGGATACACACCATATCTCGCAGTTACGGGATGAGGAGGGCGGGCGTCTCTACGCTACCACAGCGCACGTCTCGCAATTAAAATGTTTTAGAACGGAAAGATCCGACAGCAAAAATGAAGCTGATGCGTATGGAAATATCAGCGACGATAGTGGAGGTGATGAGAAGAATGCTACAACCCCATCAACGAGAAGAAGACGAACACATCCTCCAGGCCGACTGAAGAAGTTTGAGTGTTATATGAGTGCTTGTTTTCTCGGAAAATTCGGGGATGCGTTAGTGTCAGGAATGGCCGAATGATAACATCATTCTGAATGCCTAATTTAATAACACCATCCATGTATCAAATGTCTTCCACAACTCCAGCAAGTGGCACCGCCGCACAGGGGGTGAGATAAACAGAAAAGGCCGGGAACGCGGGCAAGGGGAAGCTGAGTAAGGGATGCGTGAGATATCGTGGCGCGTAGATCAAGTTTAGGAGAATTCATTGTTTCTCGGTGTATATAGTTTTAATGTTTATTTTAGTTGATGACTAAAGACTGGCGAGCGTCTAGGATTAATTGTAAGTGAAGTAGATAATAAATGTGTATAGTGTGGACGCAATGTTTTATTTTGGGCGATCTGTATTTCGGATTAAATTTCGATACCTATAACACCTTAATTAAAAACTACAGATGACATCAGCTAACGCCTTGCAAGCAAAGGCCATGGATTTGATCGCGGTGGGAGAACACATTACAGGAATCCTCGACGTATTCAAAAAAGACCGTAAGGACGCAGATCGAATCACTGACGAATTACTTAAAAAAGTACAAGACACTGCAATGGAATTGGAAATAGTAATTTCTGTTCCGAACCCCGAGTAACCCAGTAGTAAGAGGGCTAGGCTCGCAATGCGAAGTCCTCGGTTCGAACCTTGGGATAAGCAGAAATTTTTCTGAAATTCCTAGGGTCAGTACGGAGCTCGGTAATCCATTCGACGTTGGGTTACAATTAACGGCGCTTCTCCTAACCACTGGCTGACCAGGAGAAGTAACAAGGCCACACACAACATATCACACAATTAACTCAAATAGTGAAAATGGATAGAGCAAATGTAGTTGAGGGGAGCGGGAGGAGCGTGATGCAAGTCCAAAGGGGACCCATCACCTTCAATTAATCCCGAATGTATAAATGGCAACCTCGACACCGTAAGGTAAAAGAGGAATTGATAAAGAAAGAAATTTCTATTCCACATCTTGCTCAAAAGCAAAAACACAGGAGTAATCCTCCATTAGACAATGATAATGAATATTAACAAAATTCACTAATTATTCTATAACTTGATTCGCTTACGTCATCGTTAAATATTCGATTTTCCCAAGAAAATATCCCAGCTTTTGCTTAACAAAAAGACTCACACAAGAACGCAGAGTTTTTTAAAAATTTTTATGAGTTAGAATTTAGATGACGTCACCGGAGAACTGGACCTTTGGTATAATTTGTGGATGAAGAATTTACTTGAAGACAAATTAAGGGATACAAACGTCGTTGACCTATTTAACGAAACCAATATTTTTTCTCCGCCATGAGAAAAGCACTCTCAATTTTGAGCACTATTCCATGCACCTCGGCGACCGTAGAACGATCCTTCAGTGCACTTCGAAGAGTGAAGTCGTGAAGACCTGGCTTAGGAGCACTATGGGAGAGGAAAGGTTGACTGGATTGTGCCTGATGAGCGTGCATCGGAATTTTGTGTAAGTAAACAGTGAGATGGTGGAAAAGAAAGTTATAGACAAATTTGGGGCAAATTCGAGATTATTATTAACATAAAAAATTAGCTTAGTTAAGTACATTGTAGGCAGTAGGTACCTATTATAAAATGGTAGCATTATTACATTTAGTAATTAACCAAACAGTTTTTCGATAGTTTTGAGTTTTATTTTGTAAGAAATCGTGCTTCACTCCCCCCCCCCTTCCTCAAAACTAATATGAGTTGCCACCCTCTAGTTCCCCTTATATAAATTATATATAGTCGGGACCACTTTGGGAAGGCAGTTTTGCAAGGTACTTGGTATTTAAAACTTCACTTGCGTTAAGAAATGTTCCCGTGGGTTGAAAGAAGACAACCGCTTTTACGCTGGTCTTAGCAAAGAATTTATACACGTCAGCTCCAAGCAGGCAAGATACAAAAGGAAAAGCGGATTATCTTTTGTTACGTACATTGCTTTAAGATTGGGTAGAAATAAAACAGAGTTCCTCAAACTTTATAAATCCATACCTAGCTCATAGGCATTTTGTTGTTTGTTTTAATTAATTTAATTATACGTATTGTAGTACTAAAATTAGTTTTAATACGAAACGCATTAATTCCAGACTATAACAATTCCAAAGAAAAATTCTAGTAACAGATTATAGTTTTTATATTAAAAAATAGGAATTTTAATTTTAGAATTACACGAAAAACACAGTTTTTATTTTTTTGTAACTGAATCCATAAATTCCTTTAATTAAACATACATTAGTTAATTGCACATTTACACGAATTAATACATGTATAAAGTATAAAAAAAATTTATAAGTATAATGAAATATATAACATTGCATTTGAAATTTAGCTAGAAATGCTTTTCATAAAGTCGCCCAAGGCAATTGAATATTTTAAATAATTAGAACGTATAGGGCCGCTTCAGTTATTAACTTGTTGAGAACTGCAGGTTTCCGTTTGGATAGATTTTAACTTACACCGTACTAAAATGCCTTCGGCAAGAACTGCCTTCCCAAAGTGGTCCTGACTATATATACATATTGCTGTGTTTTATCCCTTAAATAATTATAATTATCGCCCCACGTTGGTGGCGACAAAAAGTTGCTGTATTTATAAAAGTCATGGAATAAACAAACAACTTATGCCAACTAGCTCAAACATAAAACTGTTATCTCTGGGAATTACTCGTGGCTTCGTCTCGTTCGAGAAGTTGAAAACGTTAAAACAAAAACTCGTGCAAATTCTTCTAACCCTCACTTTGCCTTAATGTCGCCGTAAGTTTATCTTTTATCAGCACCAACCTTTACACTGTAGTTAGGCACGCTAAACTGCCCCTGGACAGCTACCCATTCGGTACACAGACTGCATTTACTTCCACCTGGTTGGTACAGCTCTCCATGGACTGCCTGCTCTTCCCGTCACGTCGTTCTTCACCATTTTTTATTTGCGACGATTAAAACCACACTTCATTTGATGATGCTGTATTCTCTTTTAAAATATTACAATTTTTATGACATTCCAAACAAAAAAAACAAAAACAATCTCCAATTCAAAATTTAGTAATCGTTGACGGAAGGTTATTTTGAGACGGAAAAACAAGTCTTGCCTCGACGGCGATTCAAAAGTGAATGAAAAATGCAATTATTTAATCGAATTTAAAAGCTTACTTTTACTTGACAACCAATGAAATTACAAAGATTATGACAGATCGGAGAACTGTCAAACTGTCAAATCCCATTTTTTAAAAATATTATTAGTTTACACAACAAATCTTTTAACTTTAACTTTTAGATGACACTTTTGCCCAATTAGCATTTATAATATCACAGCAATATATACAAAATATATACTGCCTTGTGGTATGCCTTCTTGTATGGGATAAGCAAATATTTTTTCAATATGTAAGCAGCCCTTAATGTTACACTTCATCGAAAGCCTGGTTTACAACATTGTCACAATGCAGAATTATATTTTTTGTTTGCTTTTTTGGTGTTGTCAACTATCCTGTGTACCTTTTCTATGATTATGTTTTGTTACGCAATACCAACTTGATGACCGAGTATTAATTGGCTTTCTTTTTAAAAGCAGCTTCTCGAGAACTTCTGATAACTTATCAAACTTATTGCTCGGTATGATTTGGCTTTGTTTGGTGACTTACCAGGTATAGATATTGTGATATAGGCTACATTCCATACATCAGGGGGGTATTCTACAGGCAGAAAAGAGTTAAAGTTATTGTAATTAGCTGCAGAGCTTTTGCTTAAGAATTTTCCTTGTTATTAGGTCAAACCCTTGTATCTTTTTTATGATCAAGTTGGTGGTATGGTCTCCTTACCTCTTGCCACATTATTGCCTTAATTGGCTGGGAAAACGTATTGCTATAGTGCGTTTGAGAGTCGCCGTGCAGCATGGAGAAGATAGGGCAATGGTTTTCTTATGGGACAAAAAATGACATTGTTGGCAGTATTCGCAATCTCTTAACAACAGCACGTCGAGTTTATTTTGTTGAAATGAGGTAGGTATTCAGAAGTTCTCAAACAAAAATAATATTAACCAACCAAGATAATAATGTTAAGTTCTTAATTTGTTTTGTTATATACAATGAGGAATTTCTCTTTGTAAACTAATGTGAAAAAGGTATATAGGTGCGAAAAATACTACTTTTAAGGCAAATGACGGTGAAAATTTAATCAAGGAAGCATATTCTCAAGTGACACCAGAAAATTGGAGCAACTACGTAGGCTATGTGGAGAAAATAGAAAAGTCAATGTGTTATATAATAGTGCTTGCATATTATATCAAGCTGGTAATTGTTTTGTTTCTTTTTTACTTTTATAAATATGTAAATAATAAACAATTAATTGCACTTAGCAAAAATTCTACTCTCAGGTTTAATAAAATATAAATGTTTTAGAACCACCGAACCTGGCATTTAACAACACGCGTCTTTTAGGGGTTACAATAGCATTACCATACTTCAAACCTTTGTGTGAAAGGGATTAAATTTTATGTCTTAAAGGTGCCTCACAAATAAGTTTGACAACTTTGTATTTGTATCTTCACCATGCTGCACGGCGACTCTGAAACGCACTATAGATGTCTATCAATTTCTTCAGCTTATAGTTCTATCTGTGAAAACTTGTGCCAAATGGTTTTAAATGTTTCCGCTTTTTCTTTGTCACTTCTGGCCCATCCACCGTCATTTTTATGAATGGGCTTGTCGAAAATTAGTTTATACTGATTTACTGTTACATAAGCTAAATAGTTTAAAGAAATGTAGGTGGTTAGATAACTAAAAAAAACCCTCAAAATTTTGACAAAATCAGTTTTAGTTAGTTCTAATATGAGTAACTAAAAGAAACCATTTGTGAATTTGTAAAAGCTTTATTATTAGTTTATACAAAATCGTATTAAATTTGTATCACTGTGAATTCGAATGAAAAATTTAACTTCTAAGTTCTAGTATCACCAATTTGTTTTGTCTTATGAAATATTTACATTCCCGCACTTACACCAATCTTTACTAGTGTTTTTTTCTCGTTTTCGTCCAAGAACTGTATGCATTTATTAAAATAATCGCTCTCCGTAAGATTCTTCAAAAAATTCGATAAGAATTCAAAAAGCTTCATATTGTAAATTGGATTGGTGTCATCTAAAGAATCCATTTCAGAGTCGCTCGATTGATTTTCACTGTCAGAAACATCAGATAATTCACCTACCTAAAACAGAAATAACTGAAAATATACCAACATGATGATTTTTAAACACCTACCTAAAACAGAAATAACTGAAAATATACCAACACGATGATTTTTAAACATGGACAAGCAAAAACTCCTTTTATTGTTTTAGACTTATATAATTAAATATATATATATATATATATATATATATATATATATATATATATATATATATATATATATTTTTTA
>JABXWE010010203.1:0-18589 GCA_014611495.1 Limonius californicus
AAAGATCAATTGAATTTTAATGTAAAAACCGTCAATTTTGATTTTAAGAAGCAAATTTGTGTATTTACCTTCTATATTCACATTTATTAAAGTCATATCTCTGTCAAAATATAGTTAACAAGTTAATAGGAAATAGTCCTGGAGTATTGGATATTATTCAATCATCGGTTAAATAAAATAAAATAAATACACTTTCAAAATATGTTTATGTACGTTTAATAAATGAAATGAAAACATAACACTTTATTGAATAAAATAGAAAAGTAAAATAAATATACTTTCAAAATATAAATCAAAACAAAGATAAATTAATGATAATTTCGGAGTGATGTGCACACATCTACCACTGAAATATTCATTTATATTCTCGTATTTCATATTGTGCATACTTTTACTAGATCAGATGTGAAAATGTATTCTAGTCAAAGTATACATTTTAGTTTACAAATTAGTAAATGTATACATGACTTCTACTACAGCATATACACATCAGTAGCAAGATTCGTACATACAAATCACTGATTCGCCCTATATTGAATTATGCGAACGAAACCCAAGCAAAAATAACAAATACAAAACAAAACGCAAGAGTGGCAGAACTAATCATATTGAGACGAATACTGAACGTAACTTTAAGAAACCGAATACAAAGCAAAGAAATAAGAGGTACATATTGTTACGAGTTTTTTGGTCGGACCGCTGCAGGAAAGATGGAAGTACCTTCGGCTTAACTCAGAGGAATAGGGGTTGTTCACAAGAAACGCTTAAGGGAAGTAAATCTAACGTAGTAGTATACAGGGTAATCGAAATTAATGGGCCCCATCCTCCAGTTTACAGCTTAACGCAGGTTCTCGTAGGAGGACCGAAAAACCAGCAGCTTACGGGAATCGAACTCACCTTTATTGTACCTCCTCCTGTATATAATGTTTACAAAGTTCATGCACAATACAATACACAGAAATAAGAGATATGGATAATTTTAAGACAAATATAACTCTATTGCTTGAAATTGGTAACACACATAGTACAAAAAAATACAATCAAAACGATAATAATTGTAATTGAACACAAGTATGAAACGTCCAAACACAGGAGCTCGCCGCCACTGGCTTACGATTTACTATACTAAACACACAGATCTGCCCATCCAGTGACCTTCGAGTTTACAGAGATTAATTACACTTTACAATTAACAACCAATGGCAATTGGAGATTGAAGATCGCTTTGCGTTACATCAAGAAAAGTGTTCAGCAGTCAAATGGATCTCGGAACAAGTTTTCACAACAGCACAATTAACAATTTATTTTACCTGAGTTTTCTTCGGTAAGGAGTAGAGAGAAAGCCGGGCACAATTTGGGATGTTCTTAAGTCCTAAGAAGCAGATAGAAATCGCAGGCACACCCCTGAAGGCTGGATTACGATGACGACAACGCAATCGTCAAGACTTTCTTCGGGAAACGGGAAATTTCGAGTGTTCTTGTTGTCAGGAACAAAATCTTCGCTACTGTATGGGATTATAACTAGCAACGGCTTACTGGAGGGAGTCGCGGGGTTAATGGTTAATCCGACACTGGTCGAGAAAACAATTTTACTACATTGTCTTTGCTAAAGCGCAATATTCTGCTAATATTTAATCCGACTCAATGTCGAGAATTTTCTGCCCCAGGCAAGAAAAGCGATACGATAACTTAAGTTAACAGAAGCGCTGTCAAAAAACTCCGGCTCAGAACCGCGTGCGTTCACCCTCAGAAGCTTGAGCTGACTCACTTTCAGTACTTGTCGGCGGCGTAAGGTCTTAACGAGCAACTGGGTCGAACGGAGATCTTAAGTCGACTGCCGAAAAAAACGAATAATATACATTTGAATATTTTATTAGATGTGCAACAAAAATTCCAATGTAGCGATAGCCTGCTTGTGTACCACTAATTCTCAAATATCTTAAAAGTATTTGCATAGAAACCATACAGGTTTTCAAGCAACACTCACTTTTACCATGTGCGAAATACTAAGAAACTTACACGATGGTTGTACTCCCTGCAGGTGTTAAGTTATGCATTCAACAGTATATGTATTGTTTGTTTTAGACTAAAAAATAACTTTAGCAACTGAACAATACTTCCATATTTCCTTTGAAATGAAGCTATTCTAAAATACCAAAATAGTTTTTCACGCTTTAACCAATGCATCAGTCAAGAAAATTGTCACTGAAAATCAAATCAGTAGCGAATGCAAAACTATTTTATTTTAACAGAGCATCCTGTATTTCCGGGGATAAGTTAAAGGTTTTCTGAATTGTAAATACAAGAGTATTTTAATTTTTACTATACTGATTTAAATATAGGTCAGTATAAGAGGAAAAAATTAAAGCTATTGTAATGGAACACCCTTTATATTTACTAAATTATAAATACAACTACATTTCTACTTTAACAAAAAAAAATCTTTTTTAAGAGCTGCCAAGTAGCCATTTTCATGACTGGCCAAATAAAGTTACAGTTTATTTTCAAATAAAAAGTAAAAGTAAAAATGCACTTGTATCCAGAAACTTATAAACATTCAACATTTTACAAAAAACACAGGGTTTGCGTTACCTATTCTTTTAGTTTTCTGGTAACAATGATGAAAAACTATTTAAAATAGCAAAAAACTATTGCTGAATACCTCCATTTTAAAGGAAATCTATAATGTATACTAAAATATCAACCGTCATGTATATAACAAAAATGCACACTTAATAAATAAAGACTAAAGAATTTGTGATTGTATGTGCAGGGAAAACGAAAATTATGATATATTAATTCATCAAACAAAACAAAGCGAAACAATCGTTTGTAGACAACAACATTCAAAAAATATACAACAATATTTCCAGGAGTTTTATTAACATCTACATGTATGCGTTCCTGTAAGATATAAACAGTAGATTAACTCTACCTGAACATGGAACTATTTAGTAATTTATTCATAAAAGCATAAAAATCTCAATATTTATATTATATTTAAACTAATAGCAGAAACAAAGCTTCATTTCTTCTAGTGCGAGCACATAATGCAATGTTATTATAATACTCGAACCACAAAATTGAGTATTTCATATTCAACACAATTTAATAATGTCGATACGAGAGTTCCAAACCTTGTAGAAGTTACATATTTCTACATATCGGCACACTTAAAAACCAGACTAATAAATCTAACACCGTTCGTGTTTATTCCCACGCAAAAACACATTTCGTATAACAATCGTGAAAGTAATGAAATATTATCTTCTTTGAACAACAGATTGCACATTGCAGTTAATTAACTTGAACACATAAAACAGCACAAGGGCGAAAATAATGTCATCATTAAAAAACGTAACTCTGGCAACCAATTTAATAATCCAAAATAGCTCTGTAGTTTAATAGCGGTTTAAACTGACAAAAATCAATTTGTAGACCTTTGGAAGCACAACATCTCACAGTATCCTTAGGATATCAATTAGGGGTGTCCGATCCTAATCAATTTATCGAATCTTCATCCCCATCCAAGATACAAAAAGAAGTTTTAGATATCATTTTACATCCTGGATACGACTATACTGATGTACGAACAGCGTCAAACGACTTGGCACTGCTAAAGATGAGCCCTGTTTCATACAGCAAGACCATATATCCTATACAACTACCAAGTGTAGCGGATAAATGTGAGTAACACCATTTGTTAAAATGTACCACAAAACACAATGTTTGTTTGTAGATTACGATCTGTCAAATACAATTGCTGAAAATGTTGGATGGGAACATCCAATATACGGAAATCCTCAAACAGGTCACTCGTTTTCTAACACGTTTCATAAGATGATTGTACAAGTTATCAGCAACCAGGATTGTAGTAATTTCAACGTATATTACAAGCAAGCAATAAATCCAGAAGTCTTGTGCACGGTGAATGTTGGGAAAATCAACGTTGGACCATGCAATGTAAGTAGTTCCAAATTCTCAAATAATTTATTCTAAATATTTGAAACCGTTTCTTCTACGCGCGCACGTATTCGTATAATATACTTTTAGGCATCTAATTTTTATGAGAAAAAATATTCTGAAATTTCAAAAAAAACTTCACTTAAGTTACCACCGCTAGATTTCTTTCTATGGGCTCATATAATATCGCGAGTTTATATTAGCAGGCCAAACAATTTAGACGATTTAAAGCGTCGGACTAGCTTAGAAATGGAAAATATAACCCCGGAAATGACTAAGCTTGCGCTACGAAGTTTTTACGCACATGCTGATCAATGCCAACTGGTTAATGGTGGGCAATTTGACCATTTCAGTTAGTTATTTTTTTAGTTAATGTTCATATTTTCATTTAAAATACATTCTGAATTTTTTAACTTTCTCAAAAAAATTATTGAGGCACTAATTTTTTTATATCACCATTTAACTGGTGAGAAGCTCTATCGACATAAAGAAGAAACATGAGATTGCCATTTAAAAAATTTTTAATGGCAGCATAGCAAAAAAAGGTTTTTTTAAAAAATAAATTGGTGTGTTTCAGAATTTTCCCAAAAAGCATTAACTGGCAAAATTATGGATATTGTGCAGAACTTTATCATATGGTTTTTTTAACAAATTCATACAAAAGCAAATCTTCTTTTACGTTTGGGCTAGGAATATTTTCCTCTTTGTATCGGCCTTAAATTCTCCGGATGCGAAAAGCTTGACGGAAGCCCGTCTTCTTGTGATCATCCAAGTAATCTGTTCCCTAGATACTGATCAGATTTGCAGACGTAGCCAGGCTTTCCTCGTGAATGCGGTCTATGGAATCGCTCCTCTTCCTTTTACAGGTTTTGATCCACTTCCGAGTTCCATCTATCCATCTTATCTCCAATATAGACTCCAAATAATCTATCAGAATTATCCGATCGTTGTCCCAAAAAACTGAAGCAAGAATCTTGCCAACCGATTTTTGAACACGGAATTTTTTGGGTCGTGGAGAACCAACATGCTTCCACTGTTTGGATTGCTCTGGGTCATAGTGATGGATCCACGTATCGTTCATAGTCACAAGCCGATCCAAAAAGTTTGAGGAATCTTCTGCAAAACGGCGGCAGATTTCCTTTGACGTTGTCATCGAACGCGCTTCTGATCAACGTTCATCTAGGAATCCATTTGGCCGAAAGCTTTCTCATACCCAAGTCGTGACGAATGATGTGAGACACACGTTCATAGCAAATGTGCAATGCTTCTGCAATATTCCTAATCCCAATAGGTCGATTTTCTAAAATCATATCATGGACAGAATCAATGTTTTCCGGAGTGGTCACAGAAAATGGTCTTCCAGGGCGATGCTCACCTTTCACATCTGATCTTCCTCTTTTATATTCCGCAACCCAGTTTTTAATAGTGGCGTATGAAGGACACTGATCACCTAAAGTTTCTATCATATCAGCAAAAATTTCTTTGCCCGATAACCCTTTCAAAAATAAATACTTAATAACTGACCGAAACTCGATTTTTTCAAATTCTATCTTTTTCTCAGACATGCTGTTTTCAAAAATTCACAGTTTGATCACCGTTCAACTTATGGATGTCAAGCTTTGCCTACTTATTTATAAAACGTCATAGTTGTAGCCATAGCAACCGTATTCACTATTCTCTACTAGAAACTTTCCAGGCTAACTAGATATCAAAACCCCCTCGTAGAAGTAAAACGTTACCAACAATTTCATTCTCGAAATTGCTAAATAAACGCTCATACAAGCATCTCATTCTGATTACATATAACAAATTATTTACAACCAATCTTTGCCGAAGCTGGCTGTCCAATCAAAATTGTAATAAGACCACCCACCCCATATTTTCCCAGATAATAATTTGGATATCAATGTAAAACGTAAACAAACCCAAACGATTAGACATAAATTTCTTTCGGGTAATAAGTGTCGTCCTCATCATGAGTACCACGCAAGCTTCAATTTTGTGCATGCACAGTTTGATAAATCACTCAGAACACTCAAATTTGTTGGTTTTAAGCAATTCGCACGTGAAATTGATCAATTGACAATTTCACTTGCAATGGTGCTAAAAAGCAAACTATCGGGTATTAGTTTTTGAACGGGAAAGGTCTAGGTTACAATTTACCAAACAACTCTTTGTCCTCGGGCCATATTGGTCCATTGTACACCCCCGCTATGAATATTGTGTATTGAAAGCAGTTTTAAGTATCTAAGTACACACTTTATATGATTAGCCCATTTCGGCATTTCATTGTATAATTTAAATCTTATATATAACATAAATTTTTGTGTGAGCAGGCTTTTGTTAGTACTGATAAATGATCACATAAAACGATTTACATAACCATCTCTTAATAATGCACATCGTTGAGATATATATATATATATATATAATAATTTATTGAATATAATATCTCGGTAATTTATTATTTACATTGATTAATACTAAGACAGTTTAAGGTTGCTAACAATGCAGAAACTCTGGTTCGTCTATTGCATGATATATGTTTATCTGTTTTTGATAGTCTTCTTCGATGGCTGCAATCGATATCACAATATGGCGCAAAATCGTCGTATTCACTCATATACTACAGCTAATATTTAATTTAGAACAGATTTGTCCAAAGACATTTATTTTATTAGCTTTACCTATTATATATTAGAATGTTCTTTAAATGTTAACCTATTATTTATTACAAGTACCAAGATATTTTATTTTGGAAACATACTCTAGTTTTATATTATATGCCAGAACATTCCTTGCCGTATTCGATAATACCCATTCACTACTAACTACCATTGCCTTTATTTTAGATATGTTAAATTTAAGTATATTATGTTTCAACTTAACCCTTCAAAAATATTTTGATGACGATTTAATCGAATGACTGTACCGTCCACATTACTATCTGCTATTGAAGTGTTATCTGCAACTAAACTGATATAGCCATTTTTCTAGAATATATGTACGTATATCAACATCGTAAGAGGTAAATAACAATGGAACTAAAATTGACTCTTGAGGAACTCTTAAACATAGTTCCTTTGTTCCAAAACCTTCTCCTTAACACCTAGTAATTTGAGGTAATCCAGATAAGTAATCCTTGAACCATCGTACGTAATCCTCTGAATTCCATTTTTTTTTCATTTTTAATAAAGGTAAATCAATTATATGAAACCCCCGTTTGAAATCAAGACACATTACTACCAATTTCTTCTCATGCTCCACATATTCTTTCCAATTTCTAACATTAAATTTATTAACATTTACTAAAAGAGTTATGTTTATAGAAATCAGATTCTACGTGATTTAATATTTTAACTTCTTCTAAATAGTTTGCCGGCTGTTGATTACATATTCTAGAATTTTTTTAACAGATATATATGTATTTACATGAATTCTGAACGTGTTGTATTGCATTTACTTGTGGTACTGAGATTGCTGTTGCTATTCTAAATTTTCGTAAAAAATATATTTTCAAATGATTAGTTTATAATTTGTAGCAACACCTTTTCCAACTTTCAGTAGGAAAAACACGGCCTACAATTTTAGTTCCGTTCCGGCAAAAAACACACAGGTTCCACCACAAGAAACATTTCGCCTATCTCAATCGGGTTTCTTCTGAGTTAATAAGCAAGTGTGCCAACTACTAGACCACTAACGCCGACAATATGAATATGAACAGTCTGCTACTAACTTTTACATTGCAATTATAGGAATTCGGTTAAAACTTTTGTATCATTATATTTTTTTTATTGGAGGTTTCACAAACCTTGTAGGCTCATCGCTTTGGTGTGAGATAAGGCTAAGCTAGTTGTGCTTTGCACAACAGAGCCCGGCTCTATGGATAACCGTGTCCGTGCGTAACCGTACTTAATCTTTCTGGTGAAGGTCCAAGGGTGTAGTCTTGTCTAGTCCGACCGTAACACGAGGAGTGTCACTAATTTGATCTCCATTGCCAAATGGAGACCGGAACCCAGTACCTACCGCACAGGGAATTAGAACAAGTTTCTGACACCTGTAGTGATTCGAACCGGGAAGCGTTCGGACTGTTACAAACTTGATCATCTCTTAATTCTGGCAAAAATTAGCATAAATACTAAAATGGAAAGAATGAAGTTATTAAATAGTAGAAGATATAAAATCATAGACTTAAACATACTAAAATCAGCATATCATAAAGAGCTTTACAAAGAACTAAGTAAGGCAACAGAAGAAAAAAAAACGTAGAAGTGATGAACAAACAAATTAAGGAAGCCATCCAAGCAAACATATTAAAACGTAAAACACAAAAAAAAATCAAAGAAGGTAAAATAAATGGAGATACTAAAAAACGAATGGTGAATAGGAAAAAACTGAGATCAAAAAAATGGAATACTCTTGAATACTCAGAACTAGAAGAGCACATTAAGACAGCTATAAGAAAAGATAACCAATAATATCGAGAAAACAGTCGAAGAAAATGGAAATATGAAAGTGTTAGGAAGCAATTTGGAAATAAGGCAACGAAACAAAAAAATGAAAAAAAAACAGAAAAATAACCACAGACAAGCAATAAATTTTAAATGTACCTAATTGAAAATTTTTACAGGAAACTATATACAACTAATATGCCATTAAATCAAAGTATAGAGATAAGAAGAAAAAGAAAAGGTATGAATGTAGGTTCTGAGGATATAAATCTACAAAGCATAAAATATGTTGTGCCACAAATAAGAAATCGGAAACCCCAGGAGAAAATCTAATAATATGCGTATTTCAAATTTTTATCTGCATAGCTACACTATAGTTTTCATACTGATACAACCGCTATTATTTTATAAAAATGAGAATTCCGAATTACATTTTTATTCATTTTTCAACAAACTTCCAACGGACATACATATCTTCATAAAAATTCTAAATAAATAATGATATTTTTATCTAAATAAAGTAATTGTTGCAGGGTGATACAGGAGCTCCATTGATGGTTGAAAATAACAAGAGGGTATACAATGTCACAATTTTGGTTGGTAAGTAAAATGTTCTAAGGAAATAAAATACAATAAACACATAAATTCCAACAACATATAGTTTAGTTTCTACTATTGCAGAATGAGTTAATATAAGTGGAACAAATTAGCTAAAAATAGAAAAAGTAAATTTTGATTAATGAAACCTTCAGGCACGTAGATCTAATTTTGATACGTAGGTATTTTCCATGATTATCTGTTTTATACAACTGTATTTTTGACTTTTATCTAAATGAAACCGCCTTTCTCGTTATGGTGGTAGTAGTTTGAATTGTTTAAGCAATAGTAATTTCTTTAATATATTTTATAACAACGTGCGCGCGATACTCCATTGCATAAGTATAGTACTTGTCGTAATGCAATTTAATTAAACCTTTTTTCTTTTGCATTAATGGAAATATTAAATAAAAATATAATTTAAAAATGCAAAGCAAATCTAACTAAAAAAAAATTAAATTAAATGTACAAGTTGCATTGCATTCCTCTTCTAACAATCAGACAGAAAACTCTAACAAAATGGTAATAATAAAAACGATAATAGCCCCAAAAGTAAAATTAATGTTTTTTTTTCTAAACATTTTTAGCGAATTCATTTCAAACTTTTCAAGGTTTTATATAGACATGTTAACAATTAATCATATTTACAGGTATTGTATCCTGGAGCGCACCAAAACATAAACCTTGCATTTGGTACGGAAGTCCAGTTGTCTATGTGCGAATTGACAATAAATTGCAGTGGATAATGGACCACACAAAAGACGCTTTGTATTGTAGGTATTAAGCAGCTAATATAAAGTAGCTGTTATGTGATGAGTTTATTAAAAATATGTATACATATTTTTTATGAGCTATTTAGTTGTGATCTGTAAATAACAGAGAAGATTGTTTAATTGACTGAAGTTCATGGGACCTATTAGATAACATATTTCTTTAGACGACAAAGTAATGCAAGAATATACCAAATGGAAACTCATTATTGGACTTCCGGAAACAGGGTATTATACAAAATCGTTTATCTGAAAAGAACGATTAATTAAACCGCTTTATTAGGTATTTTACAGAATAATTCATAGCTTACTTGATGTGAGGGAAAAACTGAAATATCCACAAACTAGCCATATTGAACAATTTTTAATCGTTTTATTAACACACCTAAAATTAAGCACATCTTTAAACTGAACACGTATCAACATTTGATGTAGTTACAGCAATTTTACCCTTCCTCAGTATAATTAAACATATTTACATTAACAATATTTTAAAATACCCCACAAAAATCTTTAAATTAAATGTGTCATGCCAGCAGAATTTACAGAACCAATTGAACGGTGCCCTTATTTCTAGGGATTTAATCAAAACGTAATATTAATATTATTATTATTACTAGTAATTAACATACAGGGTGTCCCAAGGCAGATAAGTACCAAGAGTATCTTACAAAAGTATAATAACTGCGAGGTCGCTTAAATTAAGAAATACGTAGGTGCTTTTCATTTAATGTTTTTTATATACAGAGTTATTCAAGAATGATGGTAAGCCATAATTATTTGAAACGCAACCAAGCATACATTTTTCCAATGTGATTAAAAATTACTGTAAAGTTTTATAATTCAAGTACTTTCAAATTTGCTCGTCAGTATATTGTCTAGTGGCAACTAGCAAATGCTTGTAAAATTTAATATTGTATTTCGGAATTTGTAAAATTGTAATGTATAGCAACTAAAATACAAATCTATATTGAATTTATGGGATTGTCGTATTTCTTATTGAGCTTGTTTTGGGAGCCGAAGTACTATTTGACAAACATTTACCGATTTAAAAGAAATTCTCTTATGTTAATTTATCTTTTTAAAACATATTAGATTTGGATTGCTATATTTTCAAAATAATTAGTATTGAAAATGTATAATTGTATAATGTATAATTAATGTATAATTGGTTTTATTACAATACACAAAAACCTGTATACAGGTTGTCCCGAGAGGAACCTTTAACATTAAGGATATATTTTTTGAGTGAGTTTAATCAAAACAGTTATATCAATAACACTTTTTATTTCAAAACAATCGAAAAGTAATAACAATATAGCTATAATAATTGTTCAAAAGCACCTCCCGCGACTTAAATACACAATTGAACATGGTGATATGGAGCTTGTAGCATTCTCTAATACTTAAGGATTAAGATGAATTCAGCTGCGGTTTTTAAAATTATCTGAACTAATTCTCTAAGTAGACAAGAGTTTTTATGTATCATCGAAGGTAATAATCTAATAGGGTTAAGTCTGAGGATAGTGCTGGCCAAACGCGTAATCCGTCTCGGCCAATCCACCAACTTAAATAAGTCTCATTGAGGTAAACAGACACTATGAGGTGAAAATGCGGTGGTACTTCGTCTTGTTGTATGCACATTGATACTCGATTTGCAAATGGAGCATCTACAAGAATTGGTATTGGATTTTATAGAACCCTGAGTCCACATTCCTTATAACACAGTAACAAATTATCACACTGTTTAGCAATGCCTTCTTTATTTAGAAAATTGCTTGTATTTTTCTTCAATAAGCTGTAATTTAGTTACGTATTATATCTAGACCTATCTTGAAATAAATTTTTTTGCTTAAGGAACACATCTATCGAGTTTATCAGATTCCTGCTGGGATTTCCTGTATATGCACATCTCAATCTCTGATTTCCTTCATATTGTCCATCGTTATTCCGTTACAAAATATGTATCATCTTTCCAGGTTTTTCTATATCTCCTTTTTTTCTATTTTGTCGTTTATCATTCTTCTCATGTGGCCATACCACAACAACTGTCTCCATTATTTTAATTTATTTAAAAAACATTTCGGTTGGTATATGTGAATATTTGACACCGCATAATTGTTGTAGTTGGTCCAGCTCCAACGCCATTATCTTTCCTCCATCTTTTCGTTTATCTGCTTGCTCAAGCATAGTGTCTTAACTATTGATTTATACCAAAAAGTTAATACAGAATTGACGTTACTGTAAAATAAGGTAAAGCTTACTACATGTTTGCAAAAAACTAAAAACTTTCTACATCAGTCCTTTTTCATTCATATATTTTCATAAACAACGGAATTGGTTAAAAAGTTAAAACGAATAGTTTAACAACTTTTAGATTGAACAAAATAATAGATTTTTCTTTAACTATCTACGGCTATAAGCGGAACACCTGTTAATTTTTAAATTCGCGAAGGTATATTAGCGTGAAAATCGCAGCGTGCCGTGACCAAATATTAATAGTTTTTCATGTATTATCGTATGCCACGTAACCGCCAAAGTAATAAAAAAACCAAAAATTACCTGCTAACCAGTTATAAAGAAAACGTATTTATGAGATTGTGTAACAACCGCTGGTATGCAATATTAACAATTTTAATTTAACATGAATAATTTTTCGTGCTAGTAAAATATTTTATACTTTGGAATGTAGGCCATAACACTTCGCCCACAATTTGGTTTAAATAATACGGAGTGTTCGGAAAGGAAAGGGACACCGCTCAACTACAGTTTCCTGTGGTCAAATGGGACCGATTAAACCAAACGTACATTAATACAAAAGTGCTTCCTTAAGAAGTTATGGCACCTTAACGAACAAAAAACTATTTTTAACGTTGGATATATTTCAAAGCAAAATGCCGGATCAAACTGAAAGTTGGTACACATCCACTTTAGGGAAAGTGAAACATTCTCAACGTGTAAGCTCTACAGCATATTGTACAGGGCGCTGTCGGTAGATTTTTCGTATGTCTTTTATCATAACTTTTTATTATTAACATTTCTGTTCTTAATGTTCATGTTTGTGATAAAGAAGTTATTTTTACATAAATAAGATGTACTTGTTCTATATTGGTAAAATGTACCATTTTCAAAGAAAAGTTACCTAAACATTAACTTAATGCATTTGTTTAAATTTTCATGTTGCTATTTATCAGTTTGTAAATATTAAGCCAGTGTATTGTTGTTTTGCTAAGTTATTACCGAATTTATTAAGTAGTTGTTGTTGTGTTCGATAATTCGAAAATATGTCGGCAAAACAGCAATACACTGGTTTAATACTATCAAACTGCGGCAGATAATAACTTGAAAATATGTAACAAATACAGGGTGTCTCAGAAAGAATGTGCCAGCATTTAGTCATAGATTCTTTGGGTTAAAATAAACCGATTAAACTGAATATACAGAAGTAGAATGTCCTTCCTTAAGAAGTTATAGGGCCTTAAGTTCAATTTTTTATTTTTTCTTTTTATTGTAATTTCCACAAATCTAAAGATATTTCTTTCATACATACATACTTATAATTATGTAGTACAGTGACAGAATTATTAGCTCTAATTTTGTTATTAGCAGAACATTTTGCAATTTTTGTTCTGTGTTTACAAAAATGCCGCGACATAACGAATTCTCCAGTGCTGAAACGAAAGATATGGTTTGCGTTTACGCTCAAAAAATAAAATTTCTATTACAGCAAAGTATTTAATTGACTTAGCATTGTTTTCTACTGTAGGTCACAAGCACTACCCATTGTTTTTGCGATCATGGCTACCTGATAATTGCACGACGTAACGGCACCCCAAAACTTGGACAATCGTTTTAAGGCAAACGGTTGCCTTTACGCATATGAACTAAGAGTACAATATTTTTGTATTTTTTAATTCTCTTTCAGAAAATAACCAATAAAATAAAATTGCAAAATGTTCCGCTATCAACAAAGTTAGAGCTAATATAAGATTTAAGTTGTAGGTTAAGTGCCTCTTACAGTCAAATCTGGTTTATGAAAATATTTCTGTCACTGTACTACATAATTATAACTATGTATGTATGAAAGAAATATCTTTAGATTTGTGGAAATTACAATAAAAAGAAAAAATAAAAAATTGAACCCTATAACTTCTTAAGGAAGGACTTTCTACCTAGGTATATTAAGTTTAATCGGTTTATTTTAACCTAAAGAATCTATGACTAAACACTGGCCCATTCTTTCTGAGACACCCTGTATATAAGTTAGTAACTACACTGAAATGCTACCCATTATTAAACATTTTATTTTCTTCTTTAAAGCGCCATTCTTAATTAAGCATTTTTGTATGTATATTTGGTTTATCAGTCCCATTTGACCTCAGGAAACTGTAGTTAAGCTATGTCCCTTTACTTTCAAGACACGCTGTAGATTAATAACGATCCTTCAAATAGAAAAAGAAATCGAACAGGCTATGGAATTTAAAACATACGAGGGTCTCCAATTCTATAAAATATGTTTGAGACAAGAGAAAATAATGAAACCGGTGTCAAAATAAAGTAAATTTATTGTACTTCAAACCTACATTTTTATTTTTCTACATAATCACCATTTAGTGTCACGCATTTTTCCAAACGCTGTATCCATTTCCTCATTCCGAGCACGAAGAAACTTTCTGGTTTACTCTTGATCCACTTGCGCACAGCAGCCTGTACTTCGGTACCTGACGAAAAATGGCGACCTTTCAATACCTCCTTCAACTTTGGCAACAACCAGAAGTCTGAGGGTGCCAAATCGGGGCTGTACGGAGGGTGAGAAACAACCGTGAATTTCAGGTTCGTCGTTGTCTTCATTGTTTCGCGGCTGCAATGCGGTCTGGCGTTGTCGTGGTGCAACCAGAAAGTGGTCCTTTGCGGCCTTACTCTACGCATACGTTTCTTGAATGCTCGTGAGGTTTCGCAGGATATTACCGAATTAATCGTTGTTCCCTTTGGCAGATATTCCGTGTGAGTTACACCCTTTGCATCCCAAAATATCGTGAGCATGACACCTGGCGCAGATTTTTCTGTAATTCAACGTCTGGATAATGTGCTAAACTCTTTCTTGACTAATGCCTAATTGCAGAGCAATTTCTCTTTGCTTAATTCGGCGATTTCCTTGTATCAGCGCATCCACTCGCTTTCGATTCTCCTCATGCGTCACTGAAATTGGTCGTCCTGATATTTTTTCATCAAACACCTTCATCTCGCCCCTATTGCAGATTTTTGCACGTCGAACCCATTGGCGAACATTCGTCACATCCATACAGACATTGCCATAAACAGCTTTCAAACGCATGTGGATTTCGACGGGCGCGCAACCTTCCAGCGTTAAAAATTCTATCACTGATCGTTGCTTGGTACGGAACTCGAAAGTCGAGCTCATGATAAATGACACTATCACGCAACGACGCGACACAGGAAACTGAAACTTTGCACGTTTAGACTAGACACTCGAGGCTACCAAATGCAGGCTAGAACTTGTTTCTATCCCCACTATCCGCAACACGGCGCTGTTGAAGACCTTAGTTACCAATCAACCCTCATATAATCCGTATATGTTTCATATAGTCAGCTTACGCCTTTTGCAGTATTGTAGCAATGTCCTTCAATAATGTTATCTGCCCCTATCATTTTTTTGTAAAGTCGCTGCACCGTATACCATCTTCAAAGTTTGATTCAGTCATAAACGTTCTATTCTTCCGACTTCAAAGATCGCGAATTGAAATTACTGGTATTTAAAAAAGGGGGTCAGTAGGAGCAAAAGACGATTATCAAAGGAAATAATTTATTAATTAACTAATATTGCAATTTATATTGTAAAAAATGCTAGTATTGTACACCACTTTCTTCAACACATTTTAAAAGTCTACCTTTAACTGCTTTTAATACATTTACTAAAAAATTTCTTAATATGAATACAACTGCATATTATTATGCAACATTATGATATTCGTTCCTACAAAAAAAAAAACGCATTTATTATTATAAAATAATCACTTTCGTCGCGTCTTATTTATCTTTCTATCAGCAGGAAATTCAGCGTAAAGCAGCGTGGCATTAAATATTTACAGACCAACCAACTCCGCTGACGCCGCGAAATGCATAAAGCAGGAAGCGAGACAAAATATGCCGAAGTGAGATGAAGCAAGCCTAGTACATTCAAGAAACTTTCTTTCGATGCAATGGCTGTAGTTAAAATGCAATTGTTAACTCACAGGCTAGTACTACTATTTTTAGGATTGTACCGATATTGCAAGCGTGGAGTTCAACTTTAGAATAAGTTCCGTCCCCATTTAAGTCACTTTACTTATGGGCAATTAACTGCCAGGGTTTGAACTACGTTAGCGAAGCTATACTTACTTACAGCCTTCAGGGCCCTACTTTACCTTCTCTATAAATGCCTTTCATTCTTTCCTGTCCCATGCTATTATCTTCCAGTTGTTGATTGTCAACCTTTTCAGGTCCTTTTCTATTGCATTTGTCCATCTTTTCCAAATTCTTAATTCCATTTCCCTTTTCGCTAGGCGTTTTCGTCTTCTTCGAGACATTACGATCAAGGCAAACTTTGATTTTCTTAAACTTGGTTGGTTTTACGGGATGAGATAGTTGGCCTCAAGACCCACCCTCCTCCTTTACCTGGGCTTGGGACCAGCTAGGGTGCTCTAAAGTTCTCCCTAGGTGGAGTTAGAGTTGTATTGAATACCTCCAAATCCCACTCTTGATTCTTTTGTAAAAATATTAGTGTCTAAATGTTCTAAAATAAACACTATTTTGACAATAAAAACAAGAGGATCGTATTTCTTTCAAAAACAACTTTACATTTGCATAAAAAAATATCAATGAATTCACGTAATATAATAATTATTGCTTGCATACAACGTTCAACATTTAA
This sequence comes from Limonius californicus, assembly GCA_014611495.1. Classification (NCBI taxonomy): domain Eukaryota; kingdom Metazoa; phylum Arthropoda; class Insecta; order Coleoptera; family Elateridae; genus Limonius; species Limonius californicus. The sequence continues at coordinate 16,713 of JABXWE010010203.1, forward strand.
TTATCAACCGAATGAGGAATCTACAGCACCAAGAACCATAGCGCATTCCATATAAAACTGTATCCATTGTGTTCCAACCAATTTCTTTATATCATCCTTCCATCTAGTACTAGGCCTGCCAATTTTCTCTCCATTCTATTATTCTTTTCCTCCGTCTGTTGTTCTATCTGTCTAATCCAAACGTTTATCTTGCGATCTATTCATCTGATGCTTAATATTGCGTTCTCGCTAGCGCATTGATTCCTGCTAATTTATGTGCGTGTTTTTTTGTTCCGCACTTTATGTGGGTACTGGTACAACGCATTGGTTATATTTAATTTGCTTTTTAAGATGTTAGGAAGACTTGACGTAAGTAGTTCAACTGCCCAAATGCGCTCTACTCCATGCCAGTGTTATTCTTCATGAAATATAAGCCGTCATCTTGTCCTTGGCCGTTAAGATTTTCTGTCTAAGACGATGTCCCTAGATTATAGGTACAAGGGAGTATTGTGCAGTCAAAAATAATAAGAAAAAAATGCCTGTAAACATGTGTCCAGAAATGCTACATTACGCAAATACAGCGACCAAAAGAAGGAGAAATAAAAACACTTTACTAGCGATAACTCAGTAAGTGTTCACTTTAATAGCTTGAAATGTTGCGTTTTAATAACAAATTTGAAATCAGCTCACATATAAACTTTTTCAGGTGTTGATTAAAAGGAATAAAATTAAAATTAAAGTTTAATTATCTTAAAAACGGCTAACCTAAATGATTTAGAACAAGAGCACCTTTTTCGTGTATTTTGGTTTGACGAATAAGAATTGCAAACTGTATGTTCACAAAAGTAACCAAAATATGAAAAAACAATTAAAATATGACTTGATCCTCCCCCTTGGTTCACCGATGTTAATGAGAATGACAAATTGAAGTTACAGTGTCTAAGTTTGCATATAAAATTTCAAGCTATTAGTGCCAAAAGGATGATTTTTTGGTCGCTGTATCTGCGCTACGAAGTATTTTTAAAAACGAGAAAATTACGTATATGTACTCTTACAACCACGTTTGGGATTTTATTTGTTCAATACAATCATTGTAACTTGTAACCACTTTCGGCCAATCTGCCATATTACATTGTGGCAGTCAGTAACTAATATAGCAATTGCCCTTTATAGCCTATCCCAGAATAACTAGACTTTTATGACTACTGATTAACCTAACCTAAATTATCTTTACATTATTGTTATGCATGAACCTTTACAATATGTAGTAGTATTCTACTCAAATCTGTTAGGTAGGTCCGAGAGTTTAAATCTCTTGAGCCCAGTGGCGTGCCCATGGGGGGGGTTTTGGGGGTTCAAACCCCCCCCAAGGCTCAAAAGTGAAAGCAAAGCAAGAAAGAGAGGAAAACCGAAAAAAATTGTTCCTGTAATAAATACAATTATTTTATGCGGACCTCAGTGCATTCCATTAAGAAGACACCGAGATTCTGGCTCTATTGAATCTGCTGAAGAAACAGTAGAGAACGAAGGAAATTTTCGAGCAATACTAAGATCGAAGTTACGTTCTGGAGATGAATCATTGAAAAAGCACCTGGAAACTATGTCAAAAATCGCAACATACTTAAGTGCAAAAACGCAAAACGAAATTATTTATACATGCGGCAAAATCATTACCCAGAAAATAGCTGAGAAAATTAATGAAACATAATTGTTCTCTGTCCTGGCTGACGAATCGACTGATATCTCAGGTATTGAACAATTCTCTTTGTGTTTACGGTTTTTTAATGAATCTAGTTTAAAAGTTGAGGAACACTTCGTCAAGTTTGTTCCCGTAACAAGTATGACTGGAGAAAATTTAGCGAATGTTCTTTTGACTACTTTGTCAGAGCTTAATATTG
>JABXWE010010205.1:0-30857 GCA_014611495.1 Limonius californicus
AAGTCATCATCTGCGTCCTATATACCTACAAGGTGAAATACTTATTTAATATAAACACTGCATCAACATAACCTTCATACTCAAATAATTCACAACTATAGTGACGTTTGTTTCTGATTTTTAGTTGTCGGTATAGTTGGTTGCCTACACGATAGGCGTAGTTGACGCGTTTCTTTTAAATGTATACATAGGCAATGTATACTAAAAAGAAAAATTCCCTGTATAAAAAACGCTTACAATACTAAATTTTCGTCAAATATATGCTTGCTTTTAAAAGTGTCCCAAATGTTTTGCATTCAACTTTAGGCCTGTATGTCACGGCACAGAATTTTGTACAAAGTATTTTTACAAAATTCTGTGGCGTGTCATATAGCAAAATTTTGTACAAAATTCTGTAGCCCGTGCTCTAAAGTCTACAGAATTTTGTTCAGAAAGAGCGTCAAATGCGCAAACGAACACTTTCTAGTGTTCGTCAATGATCACAGAGGACAAAGACGTAAATGTTTTACCACGTGTACCACTTAAAATCTCTTTCTGCTAGCTATTCCACACAAACTTAATATAAATTATAAACAAAAAAATCTTCCCTAAAATGCAAAAATAATACAAGCTTCCAAAAGATAAACAACATTCGAGGTTATGTAAACAAAAGTAAACAATTATTATTAAACCTTGATAGATTTCTACTTTATCGACTGTCACATGATTATTTTGACAGTTTTCTCACAGATGTCAACGCAATTTGTACCTATTTGCGCATGCTCCCAGACAGAATTTTATACAAGTTTCTGTTCCACGTAATACGTGTTTTGCAGAATTTTGTACAAAATTTCGAACAAAACGTTGAACAAAATTTTGTACAAAATTGTGTGCCGTGTCATACAGGCCTTACAAGGAATAGAATTTTGTACAGAATTTTCTACAAAATTTTGCTGTATGGCACGACACAGAATTTTGTAAAACACTCTCAACAAAATTCTGTGCCGTTTTATACAGGCCTTAGAATAAAATGCCAGTAAATTTTATTTTTCATCAGGGTTGCATAGAAATCTTGTTTACCGCCATTTTAGATGCGCTTTGCATATTTAAAACACAAACTTACCCGAATGTACATGTAACATCTTCGCCGGCAACATTTGTCATACAACTCCAGTGCATTATGTTCGGGAAGTTCTAGTGCTAGACGAACAAGCAAACCACGCATAACTGCAGGATACAAGTATTTATACCAGCCTTCAATAATATTTTCGATCATAGACTCTAGTTCTTTGGTGCTTTCTTCATTATCCACCAGTTTTAGAAGAAGTTGATTGAAATGCTTCCATATCTCTATTAAACAAGGCAGCAGTAATATTATAATTTCATCTATTCTATGTTTTCCCTTACCAATTTCTTTAATAACGTTGTTATCATTTATTATATACAATATTACATCTTTGGCAAATTGAAGATCCATATCAAGAGCAATATTTATTAAATCTTCGAGAACAAAATTTCTGAGTTTGTTGTCAAAGCAATCGCAATGCTTGAGTAACCATTTATTCATGCCATAGAGCAATCTCAGATCTGAAGAGAAGAAAATACAGTTTCTTTGTACAAAACAGCAAATTTCAATTTTTACTTACCAGGATCTGTTAAGATATCCCAAGCATCTTTAAGATGATAACCTCTCACGTAAATTTTACAAAAATAAATGTACTTTCCGATCTCACTATAGTTGTATCTATGTGGTCCCATAAGCCACTGAAATAAAATAATCATACTAATCTAATAAAATTAGAAAAGGGAGCCACAAGTACTTACAGTGGAAGTACACAACTTATCATATTTTCCCTGGAACTGTAGTAGAATATTGCTAGCTTTGTCATATGCGTGACAATGTTCTAAGAGGCCTAGTATGTTTACAGCCAACATATTTAGCATATCCATCAAGGAATCATCATTACTAAAACTGGGTGACAAGTGTGCTAAAAAAAAATCTGTCATGTCCTATATGTAAATCTTCTAATAAGTGGCTAATATTATTCATAAGTAAATACAGTAGTAGTACAAATCAACACGATTCAAAAATATAACTGATAGTTTTGTATAACTGAAAACATTACTAGTAATTGGTGTTATCTACATATTTATTCACTTCATGCATCTTCTTTAATATTTAAAAATACACCAACAAAAATCAGACCAGTTAACAAATAATTGTTGTGGGTAGTAAAGTATAAAATCTACGTTTTGCAAAGGGGGCTACTGGGCCTGAAAAATATTATTAACCAAAATTATCGATAAGCAAAAACCCTTTTTTTAATTAAAGTGAAAAAGAGTACGATTTTTTAATTTTTGCCCAACAGTTTTAATATTTCTTAAAACGCCGCTTTGGCCTAAACAATTTCAAAATCAATGTCACTATGTTAAGATGTTTTTAAACAGACTAATTAGAATTATTTTAAGAGATAATTTTAAATATTTATAAAAACTAAATGCAGCTGTGATTAATAATACATAACCAATAAATGATTAGTTACATAAAAATATCTTCTAAATATTTTGAAATCATGCCGATTTAAACTTTTATTTTTATAAAAATTACTGCTAGTAACTAATAAGTAGGAATGGTAGAAACAACATTTTAAACATTTAAAGGATTCAAAACAGGAAGAAGAAGAGTATGAGGAAGAAGTACCAATCGCTAACAATGGAAGCAATTACTCTAGCCATCAAAATCATAAAACTAGGAAAATCTCCAGGGCAAGATGAAATCACAGGAAAAATAACAAAAGAAGTTTTGTGACCTACTAAATGAAATTATAATACCACTGTTTAAAATAGGAGATATAAAAGATTGCATAAACTATAGAGACTGACAAGTATACCTGGCAAAGTATTTATGAAGATAACTGAAAAAAGGTTAAGAAAAAAAATAGAAACATTATTAGCGGAATCGCAACATGGATTTCGAAAGGGAAGAAGAACCCAAGATCCGATATTCACGATAAGACAATTTGGAGAAAAGCTATTACGAAAAGGAAAAGAAATCCGTATTTGCTTTATTGACCTTAAAAAGGCGTTTGATAAAATAAGAATTGTTGGTAAATTTTGAAAAAGAGAGGAATAAAAGTAAACACAATAGAAATCGTAAAAGCCCTATACAAAAGCAATAGAAATAAAGTAAAAACACACAAGGTTGAATCCCAAGAATTCGAGACAAAGGGTGGGATTAAAACAAGGTTGCGGACTGAGCCCTCTATTGTTCTAAATAATTATAGATGACTCTATAAAGGAAAGTAAACAAAAGTCGAAGAACATTAAAATAGTAACATGGAAAATAAAAACGGTAACAATAGAATTATTTATATTTTAAAAATGATAATCACAATTTCAACGTTATTTATTTAAGCTTTATATGTATTTTGACATTTTGCATGTCATTTTCAAAAGCAATTATTAATATTGTAAGCATTTGTAGCTAGGGCAACAGCACACAGCAATCTGTGCAATCTTAGCAATTCAAAAATGTATTCGAAAGACCACTCTGACAATGTTAAACAAATGTCAATTCCTTATTTCGGTGATATATCGGAGAAAATTGCTGAAATTATAATCAAAACAAGCACATTTAAAGTAATTTATAAAACAACAACCAACACTTTCAACACCTTATTCAATGAAAAAGGTAGAACCAATGAATTCCTAATCACGTACTTACAAATTAAATTGTTCACAGTGTAATTTAGTATACATAGGTCAAACAATTAGAAATTTTGACACCAGGTACAAAGAACACTTACGCTCATACAAATACAAACACCCAGAAAAATCTAACTAAGCTAAACACTTATTAGAACACAATCATGCATTGACATCAAATAATATAATAACATTTTTACACTTCTGTGATGATAAACATTTACTTGGATATACTGGAAGCCTTTCAAATTCACAAACACACCTTTAATGAATGAGCAAATGGAGCTCATAAATTCCCCACTATTGGAAGTTTTAGATAAAAGACCAGAAGTTTGAAATCAAGGTTCAGTGTGCTGTGCTGTGTCAGCTGCGAATATTTACAATATTAATAATTGCTTTTGAAAATGACATGCAAAATGTTGAAATAGGTATAAAGCTTAAATAAATATCTCTGAAATTGAAATTATCATTTTTAAAATATAAATATGCATCTCAAAGAAGAAATGCAAGAAACAATTAACAGAAGAATTATTGTTTGCAGATGTCATGATTTTAATAACAGAATCTAAAGAAGAATTACAACGCAAACAGTAAATAAAAGGGAACTGAATAATATAAACTTGCAAATCAATCGAAAAAATTAAGACAATCGTAGCTGCGACAAATGAAAGTTAAAGTAATTCCTATATCTTATGAGATGTAGTGATCTCTCCTGAAGTCCTAAAACAGGCCAAAAGTTATAACTACTTGGGAAGAAAATGGTAAATAAAAATAAGAAAATATTAGACAGAATATGAAAAACTGGAAGATTATTTAATATACTAATGACGCGGCACAAAATTTTGTAAAAAATTCTGTAGATTCTTGTTCTGAAACCTACAGAATTTTGTACAAAGTCGGCGTCGCGTCGATGTGCAAACCAGTAATTTTTAGTGTTAACAATCGCAGAGGGCAGAGAAAAATATGTTTACCACATGTTTACCCCGCCAGCCGACACTCCACGCACTTTCTCCAATCTCGCTCGCGGTCTTTATTTCTGCAGCTTGTTTGCTCTGTCGTGCATGCATGTAAAATAAATAAATAAAAGCGCTACGAACTTATGGTAATATTATAAAATCTTGTTAGAATTCTACTTTATCGACAGTCACATGACTATTTTGACAGTTTTCTCACAGATGTCAACGTAATTTGCGCATGCTCACAGGCAGAATTTTGTGCAAAGTTCTGTGCCGTGTAAGGCCTGTATGACACAAAATAAAATTTTGTACATATTTTGTTCAAAATTTCGTACAAAATACTGTAAAACACGTATTACACGGAACAGAAATTTGTACAAAATTCTGTTCCGTGTAAGGCCTGTATGACACGACAAAGAATTATGTACAAAAGTTTGTACAAGATTCTGTTCTGTGTAAGGCCTACATGACACGACATAGAATTTTGTAAACATTTTGTTCAAAATTTTGTACAAGATGCTCAAAAACACGTATTACACGGAACAGAAATTTGTACAGAGTTTTGTCTGTTCCGGTAAGGCCTGTATGACATAACATAGAATTATGTACAAAAGTTTGTACAAGATGCTGTAAAACATGTATTATACAGAATAGAAATTTGTACAGAGTTTTGTCTGTTCCGTGTAAGGTCTGTATGACACAACATAGAATTATGTACAAAAGTTTGTACAAGATTCTGTTCTGTGTAAGGCCTGTATGACACGACATAGAATTTTGTACATATTTTGTTCAAAATTTTGTACAAGATGCTGAAAAACACGTATTACACGGAACAGAAATTGTTACAGAGTTTTGTTCTGTTCTGTGTAAGGCCTGTATGACACGACATAGAATTTTGTTAAACACATTTTGTTCACCTTTTTCAAACTTTGTACAAGATGCTGTAAAAAAACACGTATTAACGCGCGGAAGAGAAATTAGTACAGAGTTTTTGTCTGTTTCCGTGTAAGGCCCTGTATGACACGAACACATAGATTTGTACACATTTTGTTCAAAATTTTGTACAAGATGCTGAAAAACACGTATTATACGGAACAGAAATGTGTACAGAGTTTTGTCTGTTCCGTGTAAGGCCTGTATGACACGACATAGAATTTTGTACACATTTTGTTCAAAATTTTGTACAAGATGCTGAAAAACACGTATTATACGGAACAGAAATTTGTACAAAATTCTGTTCCGTGTAAGGCCTGTATGACACGACAAAGAATTATGTACAAAAGTTTGTACAAGATTCTGTTCTGTGTAAGGCCTGCATGACACGACATAGAATTTTGTAAACATTTTGTTCAAAATTTTGTACAAGATGCTCAAAAACACGTATTACACGGAACAGAAATTTGTACAGAGTTTTGTCTGTTCCGGTAAGGCCTGTATGACATAACATAGAATTATGTACAAAAGTTTGTACAAGATGCTGTAAAACATGTATTATACAGAATAGAAATTTGTACAGAGTTTTGTCTGTTCCGTGTAAGGTCTGTATGACACAACATAGAATTATGTACAAAAGTTTGTACAAGATTCTGTTCTGTGTAAGGCCTGTATGACACGAAATAGAATTTTGTACATATTTTGTTCAAAATTTTGTACAAGATGCTGAAAAACACGTATTACACGGAACAGAAATTTGTACAGAGTTTTGTCTGTTCTGTGTAAGGCCTGTATGACACGACATAGAATTTTGTACACATTTTGTTCAACCTTTTGTTCAAACTTTTGTACAAGATGCTGAAAAACACGTATTACGCGGAAGAGAAATTCGTACAGAGTTTTGTCTGTTCCGTGTAAGGCCTGTATGACACGACATAGAATTTTGTACACATTTTGTTCAAAATTTTGTACAAGATGCTGAAAAACACGTATTATACGGAACAGAAATTTGTACAGAGTTTTGTCTGTTCTGTGTAAGGCCTGTATGACACGACATAGAATTTTGTACACATTTTGTTCAAAATTTTGTACAAGATGCTGAAAAACACGTATTATACGGAACAGAAATTTGTACAGAGTTTTGTCTGTTCTGTGTAAGGCCTGTATGACACGACATAGAATTTTGTACACATTTTGTTCAAAAAGGCCTGTATGACACGAAATAGAATTTTGTACATATTTTGTTCAAAATTTTGTACAAGATGCTGAAAAACACGTATTACACGGAACAGAAATTTGTACAGAGTTTTGTCTGTTCTGTGTAAGGCCTGTATGACACGACATAGAATTTTGTACACATTTTGTTCAACCTTTTGTTCAAACTTTTGTACAAGATGCTGAAAAACACGTATTACGCGGAAGAGAAATTCGTACAGAGTTTTGTCTGTTCCGTGTAAGGCCTGTATGACACGACATAGAATTTTGTACACATTTTGTTCAAAATTTTGTACAAGATGCTGAAAAACACGTATTATACGGAACAGAAATTTGTACAGAGTTTTGTCTGTTCTGTGTAAGGCCTGTATGACACGACATAGAATTTTGTACACATTTTGGTTCACCTTTTGTTCAAACTTTGTACAAGATGCTGTGTATGACACGACATAGAATTTTGTACACATTTTGTTCAACCTTTTGTTCAAAATTTTGTACAAGATGCTGAAAAACACGTATTACGCGGAAGAGAAATTTGTACAGAGTTTTGTCTGTTCCGTGTAAGGCCTGTATGACACGACATAGAGTTTTGTACAAAATTTTGTTCAAACTTTTGTACAAGATGCTGTAAAACACGTATTACGCGGAAGAGAAATTTGTACAGAGTTTTGTCTATTCCGTGTAAGGCCTGTATGACACGACATAGAATTTTGTACACATTTTGTTCAACCTTTTGTTCAAAATTTTGTACAAGATGCTGAAAAACACGTATTACGCGGAAGAGAAATTTGTACAGAGTTTTGTCTGTTCCGTGTAAGGCCTGTATGACACGACATAGAGTTTTGTACAAAATTTTGTTCAAACTTTTGTACAAGATGCTGTAAAACACGTATTACGCGGAAGAGAAATTTGTACAGAGTTTTGTCTATTCCGTGTAAGGCCTGTATGACACGACATAGAATTTTGTACACATTTTGTTCAACCTTTTGTTCAAAATTTTGTACAAGATGCTGAAAAACACGTATTACGCGGAAGAGAAATTTGTACAGAGTTTTGTCTGTTCCGTGTAAGGCCTGTATGACACGACATAGAGTTTTGTACAAAATTTTGTTCAAACTTTTGTACAAGATGCTGTAAAACACGTATTACGCGGAAGAGAAATTTGTACAGAGTTTTGTCTATTCCGTGTAAGGCCTGTATGACACGACATAGAATTTTGTACACATTTTGTTCAACCTTTTGTTCAAAATTTTGTACAAGATGCTGAAAAACACGTATTACGCGGAAGAGAAATTTGTACAGAGTTTTGTCTGTTCCGTGTAAGGCCTGTATGACACGACATAGAGTTTTGTACAAAATTTTGTTCAAACTTTTGTACAAGATGCTGTAAAACACGTATTACGCGGAAGAGAAATTTGTACAGAGTTTTGTCTATTCCGTGTAAGGCCTGTATGACACGACATAGAATTTTGTACACATTTTGTTCAACCTTTTGTTCAAAATTTTGTACAAGATGCTGAAAAACACGTATTACGCGGAAGAGAAATTTGTACAGAGTTTTGTCTGTTCCGTGTAAGGCCTGTATGACACGACATAGAGTTTTGTACAAAATTTTGTTCAAAATTATGTACAAAATGCTGTAAAACACGTATTACACGGAACAGAAATTTGTACAGAATTTTGTACAAAATTCTGTTCCGCCTGTACGACACGACATAGAAATTTATTTATTTTACATGAACGCACGACAAAGCAGACAAGCTGCAGCAATAAAGAACGCGAGCGAGATAAGGGAAAGTGCGCGGAGTATCGGCGTGGCGGGGTAAACACGTGGTAAACATATTCTTTTCTGCCCTCTGTGATCGTTGATAAACACTAAAAATTGCTTGTTTGCGCATCGATTCGACGCCGACTTTGTACAAAATTCTGTAGGTTTTAGAACATGAACCTACAGAATTTCGTAAAAACACTTTGAATAGAATACTGGACAAAATTTTGTGCCGCGTCATACACGCCTAAGACCAACAAAAAAGAAATATCAGAAAAGATATTTAAAAAACCAAGTATATCAGAAGGTTGTGAGACCCTTACTTGTGTATGGCAGTAAATCTTGGGCATTAACCCAAAGAAATAAAAGCAGGTTGACAGCTATAGAAATAAGATTTTTTTGAAAAATCCAAGAAATTACAAGAACAGATACGGTAAGAATTAAGACAGTGATAGAAGTAAACGTAAAACCGTTAGAAAGTAATAAAGGAACGGCAACTGAGTTGGTTGGGACACCTACATACAACGAAAGACGAGAGAACAACAAAACAAATATTTGAAGCAAGAATAGAGGGGAAAGATGGAGTGGGGCGACTGGGAATGAGATGGGACGAGCAAGCAAGGCAAGCTGCAGAAAAGTGAAGAATTTAATGGAACAAAACCAAAAGCTAGCACAGGGCAGGAATACATGGAAATCAAGAATAAATGAAATATCATTAAATGTAAGGTAAAATGTACAACTGCAGTCCAATACTAACGGTATACTGGACTTTTAGATTAAATAAACAAACTAATACATAAAATGATGGTTAAAAAGCACTAAGATCAATGTGCATGTTTAAATAATTAATAAAAAAGAACTTACCGACGCCGGTAATTATCGGAAAGAACATGTCATAAATTACTTCTGGTTGTTTAGCTTTATAATACACAAGCGTATTTAACATAAAAGCTCGACTTAAAGTGGTGTCTTTAAATTTGCTGAGCATCATAAAGAATTCGAGGTTATTGCCCCGCTCTGTAATACTCTTCAGAAGTAACAAATCAGCATCTTCTAACATTTCATGACACTCCAGTGCATCGACAGGAATATGATACGTTGAAGTGGAAGAGCTTAAATTATCATCCTCATTTAAGTTATGGTGGAATTCATTATTAAGACGAGATTCTAAATTGCCAATTTTATTTTGTTCCAGTTCTTTGTTGCGCTCTGTGCCAACAGAACACTCCACTGAAGTTGAAAATCTATAAGAAACATCTTTTGATGAGCAGTTCTGAGAGTTGAAAGGCACGCTATTAATATCCAATTCAAAAGTTTCTTCAGCACCGAAATTACTATTGACCTCTTCGTTACTGCTAATACTATCCTCACTAATGACATCAGAAAATACAGGAGAAGGAGGATAATCGCCTTCATACTTATCGGAGCCTAGCTCAATTTCACCATCGTGAGATTCCATATTGTCAGGATATTTGTTATTAGAAATTTGATTAGAACTGTCTCCTAGGGCTGACGAATTTTTTAAAACGTTGTTACACTCAAAATTGTTATAAAACTGTGGTTCAGACTGATTATTACTCTGAAGTTTGGGGCTGATGTTTAGACTGTTGTTATTTTCACCAGAATAAGGACTACTTTTCTTCGGGGCTCTGGTTACATTGCCAGAAATAAATCCACTATTATTGTTGCAAAGCGCAAGGTTTTCGTCTATGGCATTTACTGAGTTAGATTTATTACAATCAATTGGAACGGATTTATTGCTTTTATTTGAATTTGTATCATAATGCAAACCCTGTTTATCATTAGGAGTTAATGGTACGATTATCAAAATGTCATTCCTTTCCATTTCTGTATAAACTATTTGTTTTTCAATTTCATGAGATTCTAATACGAAGAGAAAATTGTTGAGTGTATGAATATTGATCGTTTTCAGATCAACCACTTTTGGTAGGATAAAATCTTGGACCACATGTACTGCCAGTTTATCATGGTTATGCTGGCAACACATAGTCATAATTTCTTCAACCAAACCACGATCAAGTAGTTCAGTTCGATGTTTAATTAGTTGCTGAACTATACACCAATTATTGTATAAATTCTGTTTATGGGAGATACACACTATATCCAATAAGATATCCGAAAGACAAACATTTTTGTCACCACTCATTAAAATTTCCTCTATAACATCAATAAAAGGAACGCCAATGTTACATAAAGTCTCCACTATTTTCTGTATCAGTGGTGTTTTATTATATATTTCAATATTAAGAATATCTTTCACCAACTGCATCAACAAGTTTGTGCATTTTAATCTCTCTAATGCACTAACAAAGTATTCAAAAGTTTCTGTGTACAATTTATGCCTACTTTTTGTGTAAACGTATGCCTCAATAAGTTCTTCATATGCAAGATTCCTAATTGTATGACCTATAACACGTACATTGTGTATTTTTTTGCACTTCTGGAATAGACAGTTGTTTTTGATAAAATGATAATAGCAGAGTCTCTTGAAGACAACGGGAATCTGATTGCTAGGAAATTTTACCTGCAACTGATCCGTCACAGAATGATTCTTTGTGAACCACTGATTAATATTATTTTGTAAGTTATTAGAATTTGTCGGTGTTGACGACCTTGCTGGTGAACAATTTACTTCTAATTCACTATCCTCGACAAGTGGAGGTGTTTTAGCAGTTTGCACGCCAAATTTCGAAATATCTTCTTTATGCTCTTTTAATGCATCCTTTCCTTCTAGAGGTGCAACCCGCTTCTCTATGCCATCAAGTTGGTCATCTGCTAGTAGTTCTTCCTCAAGGTTGGTTAAACTGGAATAGGAGCTAAGAACCAAAATTTTTTAATTTCTGCTATTCACTAATTAAGTGCTACAAGTATTTGTTATTAAAATAGAAATATACACACTGGGAACGAAACTTTTTCCAAGCTTTTATTTAAAAAAACGGTACGCATTTTGGAAAATGTTCTCTATACATTTTAGGACTTTGGAAAACCAAAACAGTAACACACAATACAGTTTTAAGCTTTAAATTTAATTCTCTTCCATTTTCTTTCATTAATAGTAAAATCTCAGGCCCTTCCAGATCATTAACAACTCCTTCAATGAATTGTAACTTTATTTTCCTAAATGCAATTTTTTATATATTAATTCTCCACAAAATTTACTAAAGTACGAGAGTAGGCTGACAACGAATGCACACATGCTTGTAGAGCGCGAACGAAATGACCTTCAGAAGCGCGCCAGGTGGCATGTGGAAGTAACATTCCCCTCAATACGCATGCGCAGGTTTGAGGTCGTTGCGTTCATCCAGTGTATTTCGAGAAGCGGAAGTATGGAGACGTGTTCTAGTGCTATGTCAACGCAAGTTAAACAGCGTGCTGTTATCGAATCATTAACTGCTGAAAAAGTGACTCCTACTGAGATTCATCGTCGTTTAAAGGCTGTTTATGGTGACGATGCTGTTGATAGGTTTACTACGAGGGTTGTCTCAAAAGTAATGCACAGCGCGCTCTGGCGGGCGTTGTAGGCAACGTAGACAGCTGATCGAAGCGTCGCGTCAGTGTGTAGATTAAAGTCTCAAGAACACGTTGGTATCATATGGTAGTTAGTGGGATTCATGTAAAGGGAAAATGCCAAAAATTCGAAAAGACAACGAGAAAAGTCCGTCGAGTCGGATTTCAGCAATAGAGCAATGTGCGTATAATCGCATCGAAACAGTGCGCGGTAAAAAAAGTGCCCGAAATTCAGGCCGCGTGTGGAAGGTTTACTGTGAATCGTAGCACAGTACAGAGGTGGCACACGAAGTTACGAGAAGGTCACAAAAAGTTCGTCGCCATCGGTCGAAAATGAAAGAAATTATGATCTTTGCCTACGATAAACGGGGCGTAATCGCCACAGATCGAGTTGCGAAGGGTACTAGTCTCACTGGAGCGTACTACAAAATCTTTCTTCAGAATGTCTTGCGCCCAAAAATCTGTAAACTGCGTCCATGAATGTTGCAAAGTGGTGTGTTGTTTTTGCACGGTAATGCGCGCCCGCACGTCCGTGCACCGATCATTGAACTTCTTGAAAAATACGGCTGGGAACGGCTCCGCCACCCGGCTTATAGTCCTGATCTGAGCCCACCTGACTTCGATCTCTTCCCCAAGCTGAAGGAACCCCTTCGGGGGGTGCGTTTTCTGAAGCTGGAAGAGCTCTGACAGATTCGGATGCTCAATTGTATCTTCTTCAATAAATATTTTTCGAGTTGGAGCCAAATGGGAATTACTTTTGGGATAACCCTCGTATAAATCGATGGAATAATAAAATTTCGTGGTTGCAAGCCTGGAAAAGCCATAATTGTTGATGAAACACGCAGCGGACGTCGGATCACTGCCACAGACGATAAACATCGCAAAACCGTCGACGATTTGATTCAAAATGATCGGCGAATCACTAAAAAGCGTATCGCAAACTATAATGGAATATCCAAGGAACGTGTCGGCTTCATTATTGAACAATTGGGATACCGTAAAATCTGTGCACGATGGGTACCACGCCGTCTCACAGACGCGAACAAACGGGATTGGAACGCTGCGAGCAGCTTTTGCAGCGCTACCGTGACGAAGGAGACGACTTTCTTTTGAATATTGTGACGGGGGACGAGTCATGGATCCATAATTACGACCCGGAAGAGAAAAGACAGAGCGCTGAATATCGACATGCGTCTTCACCTCAGGCGAAAAAGTTCAAAACACAACCATCCGCAAAAAAACTCTTTTTGACTGTGTTCTGGGATGCTCACCGAGTTTATGTGACCGATTTTCTGGACCGAGAGGCAACGGTAAATTCTTCTCGGTACATACAGACTCTAAAACACCTCCGACGTCGAGTTTGTCGTGTTAGAGGCAGCCTGGCGCCTATAATCTTCCAACATGACAACGCTCGTCCACACACCTCGCGCGCAACTGGATAGGCTCTGCGAAACCTGAAGTTTGAACCGATTCCACACCCTCCTTATTCCCCCGATCTTGCGCCTTGGGATTTTAATTTTTTTCCTCTACTCAACAGAGACTTCAAGGGTAATCATTACGCCTAGGACGATGAGGTGAAAAGTCGGAAGAACTTTTTCAGTGACGGAATGAAAAAACTTGTTACACGTTGGGAGAAATGTGTTAGCCTTAACGGTGGACTATGTTGAAAAATAAATATATGATTTTGAAACTTAAGAATTGTACTTAAATGTACTTTTTGCCCGATTTTGCTATTTGTTTTTGTTCGCGCTCTACAAGCATGTGTGCAGTAGTTTTCAGCCTACCCTCGTAGTATGATTTTGCTTGGCTTTTATTCATTTATAAATTCAACACAGTTGTGTAGCAGCTAATTACAAATTTAATAGTTTCACAAATCACTGCGAATTTCAAAAATGTTACCTTTCAGCAAAAATTTTAGGAACACTGAAAGCAAAGGATAAAATCTTGAGCTTGTATTAGATATAGAATGTTTAAAATATGAACTTAGCATTACTACACAAACGTTTTTTATACAGTTTGTCCGTGGTATTTTTTGTGTCACGTGATTATTCGAGTATTCAATAAATGACACACGCTTAAAATATTATCTAGGTGATTTAGATGTTGGTGAAATAGAACACATTTAAGGTTGTCGACATAAAAGACAACATGCGTTTTAAAATTCTCTGTACGATAGACAAAGATAAAAACCGTACACGCATGTCCGAACTTGTGTTCGATTACCTATTACGTTATTTAAACCGCACAAACTGGTGAATGCCAAAGCTTGTGAAATGGTTTAGTCGTGCGTTCTTTTGGTTCTATGCTTATTCGTTAAAAAACTGTTCTTTTCAGAACTAATTTTCGACAGTTTCGTTCTTTCATTGTAAGTAGGTATTTTAAATTAATGCTTCTAATGTAATAATTATTATTAAACAACAAATTACAACTATAACCTATAATTTTTAGATAATGCCCGGTAAAAGGTTAAATTCCCAAGCTCAAGAGCTTGTACTAAAGCTAATTGATTAATTTAAATTAGAAAAGGCAAACGGAGCACCGTTGATAAGTGTTAATTCTGTTTATCAGTAACAATAATGAAGCTGAAGATAATTAAAGTGATTTCTTTATTCAATAATATCTTTCAGAGTTTCAGATGCCTTAGGGATTTCTGTTCCCTTAGGCACCATAAAAAGCGTAAAGAACTCAATCCAGTTCTATCTTCTCCGGGAAAAAAGAGGCCTAGAAGAAAAATAAAGACCGCGGATTTACCGGAACCAACTAAAATGGAAGTTAGAAATGCGCTCTACAATATGTATACAGATGATAATACATAATTTATTTATTTAATACCTACCTACTTCTCTATAATTTTCAGGTAAAAACGTTACTTTAACAAGTTTAAGAAGATGAATTGAATACAAAGCATGTCGTGCAACTTGGTTGTTCATCATTAAATTCATTATTAAACAATATTGGATTTAGTTTTAAAAAAGATTACAATTGGAGAGCGTTGTAACGAAATTTCCGGGCAGAACGCGTTTATAAATTTATTTAGAAACTTTCCGCGTTATTATTTCACCGGAAAGGCGCTGGTAGTCGCAAACCGATGAGCCACCCCACTCCCTACCCGGCCCGACACGATACCAAAACGAGTGAGATCAGCCGGACCAGCAATATAAAAATGAATTTTTGAAGAAAATTCATGAACTTCTGAGTCAAAGCCTGGAGAAGGAAGTCCAGCCCAGAAACCAATCCGAAACCGAGAACTCTTGAGTCGAGGTCCAGAGGAAGAAGTCCAGCCCAGAAATCAGATCTTCTAAGTCGAAGTCCGGAGAGGAAGTCCAGTTCCAAGACCAGACTTAGCCTGGGGAGACCCGCGCTTTGACAGTGTAATCCAGTAATTGCTTTCCGTTCAACCCTGATTTAGCCTGGGGCAACCCGCGCTTTGACAGGATAATCCTGTAAAGGGATCTCCGTTCAACCCTGACTTAGGCCGGGGGAGACCCGCGCTTTGACAGTGGAATCCAGTAATTGCTTTCCGTTCAACCCTGATTTAGCCTGGAGCGATCCGCGCTTTGATTGGATAATCCTGTAAAGGGATCTCCGTTCAATCCTGACTTAGCCTGGGGAGACCCGCGCTTTCGTTTAGTGTAAACCTACCCATATCCCGAACATTTAAAACGCATTTACGTATTTCCTCCTGACTTGTAAAACACCGCACTGAAAGTAGTTTAAAGAATTTACCACGAATATCGCAGTACTATTTCGTTAGCCTGGGGCGACCCGCGCTCCCGTCTAGTGCTCGCTTTACGAATTCTAAACAACTACACAATTCCTGCGAAAGTCCGAACATTTCAACAACACGCCGCGATCGACCGGCGAAGACCACTGCAACGCCGATGGAATTCGCATCATTTATTTATTCCAGTTATAGGTAACCTGAACGAATTTCCTTTATTGCTAGGTAACGGAGAACACGAATCCAGGAAGCTGCTAGCATTTCGATACTTTTTACTACCAGTTAAAATCCTACCCTTGTAATAGTACCTTTTGGCTGCCTACCTCATGAATAACAAATTTAAGTGTGATAAATAATTAAAATTTCACAGCTTTATAGTAATTTCATAGCAGAACGCAGTTTACGCTTTTTTACCCGTCAACGCCAATTTTTATTTTCATGAAACTAGAACCTCGTTTGACTAGCTATTAGTATTTACATCTTAAACCAAACGCACTACTTGTCACGTGACATAAAAGATCCATCGGACAAACTAAGTAAATTTTGAGATTCCACTAAATACCACAATGGTTCTTAAGAGGGGTCTTGAAATGGTGGGGATACATAACTTCCTTATAAAATGTAACAGCTAAGATGGGTTAAATTTTAAGCATTTCTGAAACGTAGATAAATAGTTTGAATGTTACATGTTTGGCTGTTCCACTACAGAGAATGCTCGCTACAATACTTCATTTTCTTGGGAAGGGGCCTCAACTTGTGTTGGTATTTATGTGCCCCATAAAACTCTACTACCCCACTTTCAAGAATCCCTAAATTTATGACATTTTCCTGGAATAGAAACCATCAAGGCAGTTTTTTGCAATTAATATTTTGTAACGACCGACCTCAGATTGAGAGGCCCAGGCAGGAAAATAAGTTTTGTGAACGCACACGCCCCTAGGAAAGATGCGGAGGAGGAAGTTAAGGAACAATTCTATAGTGATTTAGATGAAGTCTAAACGAAACCATACCGAAGTTCCTACTAGAAGATTTTAATGCTAAGGGGGGTAAGGAAAATAGAAACAGACCGGTAGTAGGTAAATATAGCAAACATACAAGTACAAACAAAAATGGAAAGAAATTAATAGGTTTGGCTGGAGAAGAAGTTGAAAACTCAAGCAACCTTTTTGATCCACAAAAAAACATGAAGAAGCCCGGATGGAAACACGAGCAACCAAATCAACCATATCTTAATAGACATAACAATATACTAGAAGATATAAAGAGCAATAGGGGCGCCGAAATAACCTCTGACCATTATATGGTATGTGCCAAAATTAGTAAGAAAATTTCGTGAGATAACTTCACCAAGAAAAAACAATACAATAGCTGGAACACAGAATTATCACAAGAAGACACAAAGAGAAAACAATATAAACATGAAATAGAAAAGACGTTAGTAAAAGAAAGCAGTAAGGAGGAAGTGGATAGTGAATGGTGCGTAATAAACGAAGTAATACATAATGCAATAAAGAAATCTTTACACGGGGAGAAGACAAAAAAGAACAGGTGGTACAACAGAGAGTGTGAAGAAATCGCAGAACTAGTACGCCAAGCAAAAGTGACCCTGGAAGAGACATGGAGCTAGGTAAAGATAGAGGGCACAGTTTCAAAAAGTTTTAAGACAACTAAAGGTTTACACCAAGGGAACCGTTATCTACGACACTATTTAACATAGCACTAGAGGGAATAATGATAAGCAGCAAGGTCGCGGGCGACAGGAACATTCTAAAGAGCTCCTACCAAATAATGGCTTATGCCAATGATCTGACTATTATCTCGCGAACAAAAGAACTAAAAGGTATTGTGAAGAAAATAGAAAAAGAAGCAAGGGAAGCAAGGCCTTGGAAATAAACGAGGAAAAAATGAAGTACATACTTACGACATCACAGGAAGGAAGATTCAGATGGTTGGGCCACCTTGGAAGAATGACAAACAAAAGGATTCCAAAAACTGTTTTCAAGGGAATTCCAGGAGGTATAAACAGAAGGGGAAGGCTTCAAAACAAATGGTTTAAGGACGTGAAAGAAGACTTGAAAGAATTAAAAGTAAAAAATTGAGAAGACCAAGTAATGAAAAGAAAGGAATGGAAGAAGGTAACAGAAAAAGTCAAGGGCCTTTCGAGCTGATATATATATATATTGTCATGGAATCCTAGATTGCAGTTCTTTTAGTTTAGTCGAAGGGTTGCGTATGTTTTACCAACAATTTGAGATTCGGTAATTTTTTGGTTAAACAATGTGTGTCTTGCCGGATCACACACGTATTATTATGCTGGTGATGAATTTAAGCCGATTGCAAGCCAAGCTCGAACCTATTAAACAATAACATTTAATAAAATATACAAGGATTCGGATGGAATGCAGGAAGTTAATACATTGATGGATATTTGGAATACTATGATGGGAGTTTTTAAGCGAAAAGAAATAGTGTGGGAATTTGTGTTGGAACATGCGGGGTTGAAGTGTTTCATTACTTGTGAGGTTATTCGATTGACTTGGTTTTTATTTGGTTTTTCGTCGTGCTTATAAAAAAATTATATTAATATCAAAATGTTTTTATATTTGACAAAGTTATAATTTATTTATTTTAAAAACTAGTATCCTGGTGTTACAATTTTCCTTGGTAATTTTAGCTGTTGTTTTTGTTATTGATATTGGTATAAAAATATTTGAAAAAGTTGTATTTTTGAAAATCTGGAAGAAAAATACTTTTAGAATTTAAAGCATTTAGAAGATCTGTAATATTAGAAAAACTACGTGACAAGTAAACCTTTTTTGAAAATGAAAATGTTTTTTTATCAACAACTTGTTTGGAGTATCCAGTTTTAAGTTCGAGAGGAGAGATTGGAGTGCGGAGCGCAGAGAACTTCGGAAAGGCTGCTGAAGGTACCTTGTGTATTTATTGTTATCTTCGATATATTTAGGTCAGCTGTAGCAGGGCGAAGAAATTGTTTCCAGTGTGATAATCCTTGTGTGAGCTTGTAATTACACATATTGTTTATTTGTATACAAATTATTAAGATATTATTCAAAGTGAACCGACTCCAAAAAGATTTGTTTCAAAGCTCTTCGGCTGAATTAATAGCTAGCGTTTTGTTTTTTTGGCAGGTTGTACAAAGTATTATACACTTTGATTTCATTCATTTTTCAAAATTCTGAGTAATTAAATTATTTGTCAAAATAAAATATTTCTGTCAATGTCAAATTTTAAAATTAATTTAGTAATGTCAGTCCCAATGTGGACCTTTTATCAACTTTGTCAGAAAATGACACTGTAAACGTGGAGCCACTTCTTTGGCCTGTACGTTTATGACAATATATATATATATACAGTGCGGTCGTAAAATGTCCTCCCCCCTACTAACTTTTGACAGACTTGATATTTCTTCACAAAATTTTGTGTGCTTTAATAGGAGGCTAAATACTACTTCTTAGCCCATATTTAAAACTTATAAATTTAAAAATAACGGCTAGGCGCCGTCTTGGGGGTCGAGTAACAGCTCATTTGAAAGGTATTTTAATTCTGCGCCTGATCCGTGAGTTTCATAAAAAAATATTAATCCAGAAAAAATTACAGATGATTGAAAATAACAATTTTATGGAAAAAAGACGGCCCCTGGAAAATTTTGCGATTTGCGGTCCGGAGATGTTGTTGGCCTCGTCGAGGACAACACTTTTTCCTTATGGCACTTTCCCGTAGCTTGTACCGTTCGGCCTCCAGGGGCGTCCAAAGTCGAAACACGAATCGACGTACAGCACGTGTCCACGTCATCGCAGCGGGTCGGTCGCGAGCTCAATCTGTTTGCATAAGTACGACGCATCGACGGCCGGACTTAACATCCCCGAAGGAGGCGCGGGGGATGCCGGCAAAGTTTTTATGCCGATTTATACGTTTTTTCTTCGACGTTTCGGCGTCCCTCGTGCCCCCTTCGGAGATGGTAAAACCGCCTTCGCCGAGCGTCGATGCACCGTGCTTATGCTAACAGATTGAGGTCGCGACCGACCCGCTGTGATGACGTGGACACTTGCTGGACGTCGATTCGTGTTTCGACTTTGGACGCCTCTGGCGGCCAAACGGTACGAGCTACGGGAAAGTGCCATAAGGAAAAGTTGTTGTCCTCGACGAGGCCAACAACATATCCGGACCGCACATCGCAAAATTTTCCGGGTGCCTTCTTTTTCCATCTACTTGATATTTTCAATCGTCTGTCATTTTTTTCTGGATTAATATTTTTTTATGAAACTCGTGGATCAGACGCAGAATTAAAATACTTTTCAAATGAGATGTCACTCGATCCCCATTGCCATTTAAAAAAAAATAGTTGAAAATAGCGCCTAGACGCCATTGACAAAATTTTCATTTTTTTTAAATTTCACATTACCAATAGTTGCAAAAAACTATTATAAAACTAGAAAATAGTACGTTATTGTTGAGACCAAGTAACTTATTGCTATTGTCATTAGTTTATCCTTTTTATTACACCTACTATTTCTCGTTCTTTTGGTTTACACTCAAGAGCGCCATCTATGTAAACATGGCTAAACTATTGCTTCAATATTACAAGCTTTATTTGCTTATTTGCCAAAATATATTCTCACAGAGCACTGTGAAAAGTTGTCAGTCAAGAGACTGACTATGTATTTTTCTTTTATATACGAGGGTTGTCAGTAAAATAAGGTCTCCAATTTTTTTTCACAATGAAAAACACATTTATTTGCAATGAGTTATACATTGTTGGAAAGCCTGGACTTTCTATTTTTCTACATAATTTCCGTTGGGATTGCTGCATTTTGCATGCGGCGTAGCATTTGTCGTATACCCGTGTCATAGAACTCTCCCGCCGCGGCGCGCAGGTAGCGTACGACCTCTTCTTTCAACTCCTCGTTGGTCCTGAAATTCATCCCACCCAGGTGTGACTGCAACGCAGGAAAGAGATGATAATCACTTGGTGCTAGGTTCGGGCTGTAGGGGGGGGGGTGACGTTATCCCATCCAAATTCACTGATGAGGTCGGTTGTTGCACGGGCGGTGTGGGGACGAGCGTTGTCCTGATGAAAACGCACTCCCTTCGTCAGCATGTTCCTTCTTTTGTTTTGAATTGCACGGCGAAGGTTCTTCAAAGTTTGACAGTAGCGATCAGCGTTTATTGTTGTCCCGGTAGGCATGAACTCGCACAACAATATCCCCTTCTTACCCCAAAACACAGTCGCCATCACTTTGTTGGCAGACAATGTTTGTTTAAACTTTCGCGGCTTCGGCGATCCTGAATGGCGCCACTGACGGGACTGTTCTTTTGTCTCTGGTGTCGTATAATGTACCCAGGTTTCGACGCCAGTGACAATTGAATCCAAGAATTCCTCGCCCTCTTCTGCGTAGCAATAAAGGAATTCGCGGGCCGCTTCAACCCATTGCCGTTGGTGATCTTCGGTGAGCATTCTGGGAACCCACCTTGCACACACCTTGTGATAATGCAAATGTTCTACCAAAATCTTGTCAATAGTAGTCTTACTGACATCAGGGATCAATTTGCTCAGCTCCCGAATAGTCACCCGTCGATCTTCAAGCATTACCCTCTCCACTTTTGCAACCATTTCGTCCGAAACCGATGACCGCCCGGCACGCTATTCATAATGTACGCCTGTACGTCCGTTTTTAAACTCTTTGCACCATTTTCGCACGTTTTTGATGTCCATATACTTCACATAACTGTCGATAAATTTCTATAGGCGTAGTGTCCTTAGCACACAAAAAACGAATCACAGAATGTAACTCACACCTGGCGGTAGCGGCGAGTGGATGGTCCATCACGGTCGGCTACCAAACCAAGATTAAGCGTCGCAGACAGCTCGGATTTGGATTTCGGATGGTGGGGATTTGTAGGCGGGGAATCAAGCTACACGCCAGTGTTGCCAGATCTTGCGTTAAAGCGTTCCTCGCGACTCTAGCGCCTTATTTTAAGGACAACCCTCGTATTACTGTGTCAAATTGTCTTAATATTTCTTTATGTTCTATGAACTGGCAGAAATATCTGGCTGACCAGTGTTTGAGAAACTCTGATCTAAATACTTACTACTACAAATAAACACTAACCACTAACCAAATAATTTTAAATTAATAAAGGGCGATGTATACAATTTTTGTGAAAAAAAGGAGGCTTTTGGATTATTGTGATTGAGAATTACTGGTTTACTGTAAAGAAACATTTTCGCTGCACAGGAATCTTATTTAAAATATATTGCAGACAATGAATTATTAGCAACCAAGAACTACAAAATAATGTGAAATAAGAGCAAGACCTTAATTTACAACTTTGTTAGTAAATTTCTATTTTTAGGTGTAATAAATTCTGGAAGGTCTGTGAAGAAGAGAACAAATATTTTGGAATGGGCTACAGCTCATCGCGATACACCCCTAGCCACTATTACTTTGCAAGCACACACAGTAAATAAATATAATGTACCTACCATGATGTCATAGATATCGCATCATCATTTTCCACAGTGGAACTGGTTTCAGGTTGCACTTTTGGTGTTGAACTTAATGTGTTGCGTACTGCAGATTTAAATTTAAATCCCGGAGGTCTTTTGGCAGGAGGCAGTAGAGGCATTTTAAATTCTAATTTTTTCAAAACTGGTGAATTGTCCCTACCAGAAATGCTTGAATTACTACTATCAGTAGATAGTCTTGAATGGGGTGAATGTGGCGCGTCTATATTCTGGACATTCACATTACTGGTGTTTGAAACTGGCTTTGGACTAGGTGAACGCGAGTTATTAGAACTTCCTGAGGCTCGTGTTTGTTCTAAGATTTTGTCAGAATTAATTGAAGTGTTCACTCTGCTACTGTCACTTCCACTTGTTGAAGTTTGGGACGGATTTGACAAATCCCTCATGGAACCAATCATGCTCCTATTGGCATAATTGTTATCAATGGTACGAATTATAAGCGGTACAACTGTTTTTTTAACCGGAACCGACTTTAAATCTTTATCATTCATGTTTACATGTTTATTTGCTTCATAAAAAAATTCTGCCTTTTCAAATATACTGTTAGACGAATCCACTTTGATTTTATCTTCACCTGAAAACTCGTAACACTTTTGCCATGCTCTACATATAACTTCACTACTGGAGCTGTCTGATTCATCATGTTGATCATTATCTTCAGAGAAAGATGTCAAACTATCATCATGTTGATCATTATCTTCAGAGGACGATGTCAAATTATCATTACTAGCTAAACATTCTAATTTAGAATCAGGTTTGCTAGCATTATCACAGGTCGTATCCATTTGCATGCCTTTAGTTGATAGAGGTACACAACTGATAATTGCCGTATCTGCACCTACATTACGCGTTATTTGTATATTAATAATGCTTCCATATGTAATTTTTTTATCTTCACACCGGAATGCACGCTTACTTTCAGACGACAGAGGAACAATGGGTTCTGGAGAATTTTGACTAGTTGAAGATACGGTATTATTTAAAGATCGGCTAGTATCTGAAGATTCGCTGCAGCTGAATGTTCTACCTTTAACCAGTGCTTTATAGTCAGATCCAGCTGTTGATGGAATACTTTCTTCTGCAAGAATTGAGGTAATTGGAGATGAACGGTTGTTTAAAGAGAGATTTACAATATTCGACGACGTAGAGGAGTTCGATGTTGTACTTTTATTAGGAGATTCACAGTTGGACTTAGCAGACATACTTGTACCCGTTGAAGATCCAGAAGTATTCATAGATGAATTCAGCATATCTGAAGATGTGGAACAATTAAATGTTGATTTAAAATCTGATGCAACGTGATTACTGTTTAATTTATTATTAAGATTATATTTTAGACTCAAATGTTCATTTGAAAGTACATTTTCCAAAGACACAACAGGTATCCTTGTTTGCACAGTCGTGTTTTGCGTAATAGTTGTACTGTTCTTTTTATGATTATGCCTTGCGAATGTTTCCTTTACAGGATAAATTTTTTTTGAGCTATTTGTAGTTGCCTTGTGCTCTTTAAATCGTCTTTTTTTGTTTGTGGTATCCTCCATTTTTAGTTTACAATGTTCCTCTGCTGGCTCACTATACATCTTTACTACATCATTAATTGTTCGTGTATAACTAAACTGCCTTCTAATTTTTTCCGAATCTTGTTCTTCGATATTAATTCCATTTAATTTTTTTTTCTTCTTACGTGAAGGGCCCACTTTCACATAATTCACAGCTGCAAAATAAAAATAATTTAGAAAACAAACGTTTGTATAATTTTACACATATCATTTCCAAACAATAAATCTTGTTAAAAATAACACTTGAAACTCGAGCTATTCCATTTTGTTTACAAAACACTTTCAATCAGTAATTTCAGAATACGCATAATCTTTTATGAACCTTAATACTAAGGAATGTTGTAACGATTTCCGCGCCTAAAAGAAGGCAACCCTTTATACATATTTAGTTATTCTCATGCAGCTTATAGGAATTTTTAATATTTCGAAGTTACCTTTCCTGTCAAGTCGACGCAAGGCATTTTGGAGTTTCAAAAAGTTAGGGGGGAAGGAGATTCTAAAGACAGTTTTCGTAATTAGGTCCGGTACGTGACTTTTAGGCGCCGCCGTTTAGGCGCCGGCCACTTAGGCGCCGACCGTTTAGGCGCCGGCCATTTAGGCGCCAGCCGATAAATAATTTTTTATTACTTACAACCTTAAGCTATAGCAAATGAAACGAACAGTTGTAAAAATAATTACTCTATACTAATCTAACCTAACCTAACCTAACCTAAGCTAACCTAACCTACCCAATATACCTGCCAATATACTTGGCAATCAATTTTGCCTCAAAAGCGAAAGAAATACTTGTTAGCTGATGAACGTATAAAAAACATTGTACAAGGTTATGATAGACGCACTAAAATAGAATATTTAAGAGGAATATCCCATAATTTTCTAATAGAATAGGTAATTATTTTTTAAATGATTCATTTGTTTTATTTTGTATTTTCTTTCCGGAAATAAATAAATAGAGTGATTATTTTTACAATTGTTTGTTTCATTTGCTACAGCTTTAAGGTTGTAGGTAATAAAAAATTATTTATCGGCTGGCGCCTAAATGGCCGGCGCCTAAACGGTCGGCGCCTAAATGGCCGGCGCCTAAACGGCGGCGCCTAAAAGACCTGCTTCGCATTTCCCATAGTTATAGGGAAACAAATCTCCAGGAATTTATTTCCAATATAGAATTTACTCTGGTTAAGAAGATATTTTTGGTGATAGGCCAGTGCCCATCTACTGGTGAGTTGGTTATGATCAGAAAATTTTTGTCTTGTCTTAATTTCCCGAACCTTAATTCTAATCTCCGATAAATTTAATTTAGGCAAAATTCGTACGGCTGGACTTCCAGAAATTAAGGCGACGCATTAGGAAAACTCTACATTTATACGTATTGTTCAAATTGTTCCGCTGTCATCGTCGAGTAACCTTGGAAAGGTTTTTCCCGAACCGAGTGGACGCCTGGGTCTATAGATAGGGAGTCTGGTGTACGGTCGAGCTGATTGCCGCCACATCTTGAACAAGGGAAGTGCATTGTAAAACTGCATAACCTTGCCTTGTTATTTACGATTTCTTTATCGTTGTTTAAGAATTAATTTATTAATTGATTGTGTCATTGGGGCTTTAATTGGGGAGATGTGTACATATGAAATACTATTGTAATATTCCATATTCCAATTTTACGTAAAGTAGATATACAGGGTACTCCAATAATGGGTTGTTATTGCGTTTGTAAGAGTTCACGCCTTGACAATAGTTTTTGATCGTTTGATCACTATGAATTCGTTACCCGAAGGCCTTCGAAGTTACGGAATGCGCTAAAAATTTCTAGTATATTGTTGTGTAGCGCAATAAAAATCCGAAAAATTGTTTGAGTGTTTCGTTATATTCCGTTCTAGTAACGTAAAATTGGGACTACTAATTTATTTTAAATCATTGTTCTTGCATAGAAATATTCGAACTGTGGTTGGGTTTTGTTGTTTTATTACGTAAATAGAGATTTGGTTGCAATTTGTCTTTCATTTTACGTCGAAATATCTGAAGCTAAGTCTACCTAAGGACAAATAGGGGACATAAAGATATGTGATTATTAGAGCTAGGATAGTTAGGCAAATTACCTTTTTTAATAAATGGAAGGATTAAAGGCAGACCCAATTTTAAATCCGTTTTAGTATACGTGCACTTCAAAAATGCAAATTTTATTTTGCCTTTTTTGCCTTTTTTGCGTCTTTTTAGGATCCTACCTTTTTTGAGGAATTTCCTATTTTTCTTGCCTTTTTGTGCCTTTTATGGTATATTAAATTAAAATTTTAAGATATTTAGTTCTTAAATTCTCAAATTAAAAAAAAATTGTACTAGCAATGTTCCAAGAAAAATGCACATTTTAAATTTCTGAAATAAATTGTAGAGTATTATTCCCAAGCACTTAAAGGTAGAGATTTAAACCTGTTACCTGTCAAGCGTTTGTTTACGTTCTAGCTCAATGCTCAACAAACGAAGTTTATGAGGTTTTACCCTTTATTATTACCGGCTGAAAATTTCTCAGAAGGATTATTTTCTTGAGATTAATTTTAATGAGGGGACCAGTATTGTCAGGAGAAAATTTTCTACTGAATCAGCCTCACAATTTTCGGACGTATAAACATTGTGATTTGTGAAGTGCATCGATTGTATTTCAAGTGATTTTGAATTTTAAAAATAATAATATATTAATAATAAATATTTTAACTTGAATAGATATTTTGCTGTTGGTTTTTCCCTGTCAGTTAAACGCCGTTTCTTTTAATTTCCTCGACTATTCTTCAGATTTTGTAATATTTTACTTTTTCTTTCTTTTTTGGTAAATTTGCCCATTTTTTTCGTTTTTGCCTTTTTTACATTATTTTTGCCCTTTTAGTGCTTTTTTAAATCTTTTTTTTGCCTTTTTGCCTACCTTTTTCGAGACTTTATTTTGCCTAACTATCCTAGCTCTAGTGATTATCTATCTTGGGGTCCGACTTCCCATTTTCCACCTCGGACGATGTTAGTAAATTATAAGTTGGTGGCGCCTATAAATTAATTGTTTGGAACCTACCCCTTCTTTGGGTTTCTGGGATGCTAACTTCTGTCAAACATTGTTAATTTCCTACCTAAGCAGTGGCGGAGTTGCGAGGTTGTTTTTGTAATTAAACCAATTTTTGTATGTAGTAAAGATTAAAGGCGTGACAATGTTAAACAGCAGTCGAAACATGGAATAATGTAGAAGAGAAATTTAACCTGCTTACTTTACTTAAAAATCGACCTAACAGATCACGCCACCCATTTACAACAAATTATTGTTGAAAGGTGTACAATAAGATATTGTTAACCAAGATTTTGTTTTCAATGCAGAAAAGCTCTCAAATGCCACACTTTTGTAATCAGTATTGTAATTTCCAGTAGCTGTTAAGCAACCTACCGAGTGTAAACAAGATCAGAAATACACTCCTGTGGTATTTATTGAGTGAAACAAATAAATAAAATATAACATACAGGGTTTTCCATTCAAAATAGATTAGTTGGCATAGTTTCTTGTGAAAATGGATATCTCTTAATGCACATCAGCTAGAATTTTATTTGTTTCGAGCAATAAATAAAACACAAATTGAGGTAATCGCTACAACATTTAAACAAACAAGAATATGATTATTACCATCTTTATCTTGAGTACATTCGGTATTTTCATGAGTGACTTCATCTTCAGTCCTACAAATTTCCTTATGAGTGTTTCCTTTGTAATCATTGCCACACTGTTCAAGTTCTTTAGAATTTGTGTTATTTAGATAATTACAGGAACTTCTTTCAGATCCACTATTCGTGATGGTACAAAAAGAGATTGTATTTCCCCCTGAAAATAGAAGACTTGATTACAGATTACGCAAACGAGATCAAAATATAAGAACAAACGGGTAATGAGATTACACATGAAAATTAGTAAACAGCCAATAACAATTATAGTCGCATACAGTCCAAATGAAGATGAGGACATTCACACCAAAAACAAGTTCTACAAAGAACTGCAAGAGGAGGTAGATAACGCATCACATAAAACAATAATTACAGGAGACCTCAATGGAAGAGTGGGGAAAAACAACAGGAGAATGGAAGAATACCTAGGGAAACAAGGCGAAGAAACTTTGAATACTAAAATTCTGCCAAACAAACGATCTAGTGGTAGCAAACTCCAAATTCACACATGACGATAAGTATAAGTGTAAACGTGAAGACCACAAGAAAGGAATAAAATTAATAATAGATTACTTTTTGGTGTATGCATAAGCCGGGGTAGGAATAGTGGTAACAAATACAAGGAAAGAAGAAATAAAGGAAATAAAATACGTATCAGAAAGAATTATGACCATAGAGATAGAAAAGAAACGACAAGAAACCTGCTGGTGGCAGTATAATATGGACCAAATGAAAATGATAACAAAGACAAATTTTGGGAAGAACTGCAAGCAGTGAGTAGGAGAGAAACGGGCAAATAAGGGTACTAGGTGGTTTCAGTGCAAGAGTAAGAAATAATGTAGAAGGACTAGAAAAGGTAATGGGAACAATTTGGGGAAAACAATATAAACAGCAATGGAAGAAGATTGTTAGACTACAAATACAAAATTTAAACACATTCGTGATTACACGAGAATAGGGGAAAGGAGAGGTAAAAAATCAATAACAGATTATATACTAGTGGAACAAGAAAACTTCAAAAGAATAAAAGATACCCGAGTGAGAAGAGGACCGAAAATAAGGAGTGACCACTTTATGGTGACAACGGAAATACAGGAAGAACACAAGACGAAAAAACCAATACAAAAGAAGAAAGGGGAAAGAAAAAAGTAAATTAAAACGTACAACTTAAAGGAGGAATGCGTAAAAGAAAAATTCCAGGAACAAATAAGTAAAGTGTAAAAGACAAAAGAAGGAAGAAACAAATGACATTGAAACAGAGTGTGAAAGTTTTAAAAGAATAATAAAAACAGCAGCTAAGAACGCCTGTGGGACTACAATTATCAAAGAACACCACAAAAAACAGACGAGATGGTGAAATCAAAAAGGGAAAAATTAAGTGGCCAAAAAGAAGGAGTTATGAAAGGTTAGAGAATGTAAACAAGAAGTATCGGGAAGTTTCTGCCAGTGTAACAAATAAGTGTATCTTTTGTAGAGAATAAATACATAATTTAACAAAGACAAACCAGAACTACGAAGAATACAAGAAGCAGAGGAAAAAAGTAAAAGAGGAAGTGCTAAAAGCAAAAAATGAAGCATAAAAGGAGTTCGGAACCAAATTAGAGGAAGACAGTAGAGGTAATCAATAACTGTGTTTCAAAGTTCTTAAAAACCTACGGCAAAGGAAGGATAATACAGCACAAAACATGCACATAAAAAGCAAGGAGGGAGAAATAATTACAGAAAAGCAAGCAATAATGAATAGATGGAAAGAATACTACCCAGAACTACTAGGAATAGATGACAATGATCAGATACACAACGAAATTAATAAGAAGAACTACAACCACAGGAAACGGACAATGAAATAATAACAGAGGAAGAATTAAAGGAAGCTAACCATAAATCAAAAACGGGGAAAGCAGCGGGACATGATGACATAACACTGGAGGAAATTAAAAATATGGGACCAATAGGACAACAATTCCTACTGAAAATATGTAGAATGGCGTGTAAGAAGAAAGAGGCGCCCAAGGACTGGGAAGTAGCAGTCATAGTAGTTATCTTTAAAAAGGAAAACAACAAAGAATGCCAAAACCACGGGGACATTTCACTAGGGGAAGATCTATGAGAGGATTTTAGATGCAAGAATAAGAAAATAGTGGAGAAACGGATAATAGACTTACAAAGTAGATTCAGAACAGGACACAGTACACAAAAACACGTATTCACAATAAGACAGATAATGGAAAAAACAATAACATATAATAAAGAAGCATTCAGCTGTTTTATGGACTTACAGAAGCCATTTGACAGCATACCCAGAGAGGAAATCTCGAAGAGCCTACAAGAAAGAGAAGTAGAAAGTGAACTGTTGGAATCAGTAAAATCAATATATAACAAAACGAGAAACTATGTTAGAACACACAATGAAAATTTGCAGGAATTCATCACAACAGACAAGGAGGGATACTGAGTCCTATACTGTTCTTAGTAATCATGGATGATGTAATTAAAGAAACAAGAGAAGAAGCAAAAGGAATAACGATACGAAACTGGAATATGAAGAAAATAGAAATAACTGAATGTGCCTTCACAGATGATAAATGAAAATATGAACAGATGGCAGATAGGACTAGAAAAGAGAAGACTCAAAATAAATAAGGAGAAAACCAAAGTAATAGCGTTAAGAGACCAGGGGAAAGCAGTAAACATATGTGCGAATGGAGAAAAACTGGAACAGGTGGAAAAATTCAAACGCTTAGGCACTGTAATAGACAGCAAAGGAAATGTAGCAATAGACATTGACAACAGAATAAATGCGGCATCCAACATGTTTACGGCAATAAAGAAATTATTTATAAATAAAGGAGATATCTGCCAAAACAAAACTAACTGTGTCGCAAACAAATCAAAGATTCAAGCTTCAGAAATGAAATACCTGAGAAGAGTCCTGGGAGTAACAAGACTTGATAGAATCAGAAATGAAGAAATAAGAGAGACTAAAAGTAGTACAATCGCAAAAAAAAAATAGAAAAAGGACAGCAGATGGTTCGGGGACATATGCAGAATGGACAAGGAAAAATAAACCAAGAAAGTGTGGGAAGCAAGAGCAGAAGGAAAAAGAAAAAGAGCAAGGCCAAACGGAACCTGGAACCAGGCGATTGGAAGAATACTAAAAAGGAAGGGCAAAACATGGAAACAAGCAAAAGAACATACAGAACCGCTACCGGAAATTTGACCGAAAACAGTAGACTGAAAGAAAGTTGACCGAAGACAGTAGACC
>JABXWE010010207.1:0-50317 GCA_014611495.1 Limonius californicus
AAAATTTTTCCATAAAAAAAAAATTTTTTTTTCTGAATTACTCAAAACCCATCGAAATGTTTACAGGACGTACTGAGAACATTAACTTCAATTGTTTTACCACTCATCGCTAGAGCCGTATCCACGCCTGCTCGAATATTGGCCCTTTCATTTGAATACATTTTCGTAAATATCTCCGTTATTTATCAACCGATTTTGAAAAACTTTTCTATGTTGTATTCAGCATAAAGAAAGCTATCAGATGAGGTATTATAAGGGGTACTTTGCTATTTGAAATTTTAAAGTTGGTGTTGCTAGGGCTTAGGGATTGAGGGGTGGGGGGTTGAAAATTACATCTTTAAATGACAATTTAAAAATAAAAATCGACGTGTCCGAGTATTTTTATGAAATATTTTTCTCAACGATTTTAAAGAATTTATCCACTACTTTACGAAAGCACTGTATGGTGGTAGAAGCGAACAAATATGAGGAACAAAAAATACAAATGGAGAATCCTGCTGGTAAATCACGTCTAAAACAATGGAAACAAGTCGATGCTTTAGAGATGCAAAAGTTTTTGGGCATTAAGCTCTGGATCGGTCTCAGTAAGATGCTGCAACTTGCGGGCTATTGGTAAAAAAATCCATTATACCGAAACTACGTAGTAAAAATGGCATGTCTAGGAATCGCTTTGAGATACTGTTACGAATGTGACACTTTTCCGATAATGAAGCCTGCCTTCCAAACGATCGTATGTTCAAAATTCAGCAATTCGTTGATTTGCTCCTACAAAGGTCCCAAAGTGTTGTGATTCGCCAGAAGGATGTATGCATTGATGAAACGCTAGTTCCATTCCGCGGACGACTCGTTTTCAAACAATACATAAAGAACAAACGCCACAAGTTTGGAATCAAATTGTTCAAATTATGTATAAAAAACGGGTTTACATACAACATCAACATTTACTGCGGAAAGGAAGCTGAACCAGGAGTTCCCGCCTCGTGATCTATAGTTTTATCATTGATGACAGATCTACTAGACGCAGGAAGAACTGTATACACTGATAACTACTACACAAGTGTCCCTCTAGCCCACGAACTTCTTGGGCGGTCTACTAATCTAGTAAGAACTCTGAGAAGCAACAGAAAATTGAATCCTCAAGATGTTGTAAGCACAAAATTGGCCAAATGTGAACAAATTGCAAGAGAGAGCAATACTGGAATAATGGTTTTAAAATGGAAGGACAAGAGGGACGTTTTGATGTTAAGTACGATCCATACAGATACCAGAAAAGAAACGCGCAAAGCCGGAAGTAATAACTGACTACAACAATTGTAAAGCTTTTATAGATCTTTCGGATCAAATGAAATCTTATTGAGTTCTATGAGAAGAGGAACCAAATGGTTTCGAAAATTAGCAGTCGGGTTGATTATAGGATCTGCTCTGGGATCTCGGTGGTCTAGCGCAGAAACGCGTTGCCACTCGAGGTCACACTGAATTGCGCTTGTTCCGGCGTGGTTTCGAATCCCCGCTGGGGCGACCGCATTTCAGTTAGTTAAGTTTAGGGTGCATGCTGCATGAATGGTTAGTGTGAAGTGGCTGAACCATCTACATTCGACTTACGAAAGTGTGAACTCACTCACATTGGATCAGTTCGACGCCGTGCATTTTGCGTTACGAAAAACTGAAAAATGAACATGGACGTACATACGCAACGGCGAAGAGTAAGAAATTTAAACTTCGTTTGTTGAGCATTGAACTAGAACGTCAACAAACGCACGTGTTTGACTCACCCGAGCGCGCGCTGTGATTGGTCTACGGTAGATAACGCTAATGCCTCATTACTTAAGGAGTAATTGACGCTCAAAACCTTTACTTTGCACTCGTAGTTACCGGGCTAATTTGTGTGGTTTTTGAGCAGTGTTTATCGGTTTTCGGAGCGTTTGTACAGTGCCTGGTGCTTATTTTCCTAAAATCCATAAAACACCTTTACATTAAAAAAACGGTTCTTTTTACAACCACCAATTCTTCTAAAAAAGAATTCCGACGGCGCGAGCGTTAATTTAGAAACGCAAGGAATATTACGTAAATACACATCCGGTAAATCAACGCACCTGTCAAGCGTTTGTTTACGTTCTAGCTCAATGCTCAACAAATGAAGTTTAATTACAAATGCCTGAATTGTGATTCACATTATTGTATTACAGTCAACGTATTAAAGCAACAAAGAATTGTTAACTGAATATCGGATAGATATTTAAATACAGTGTATTGACAATTGTTAGAGTGAAATATCCCATACCATATGTATTTGCACTGATTGTCCGCAAATAATACAAGGTTCATTAAATAACAAGAACTGGCATTTTCTCCTATTTATAAGCAACACTAGAGAAGTTATCTACCTGAGCATGAAAGACGGAATTTACTCGAACAAATTTTATGGTTTTTCAGTATGATAGCTTCCCACTTGGTTCGCAGGCTCGATATCCCAACCAAAAAAGTTTTTCTCCTAATCTGCAAAATACCCCTCCACAACCGGTCGCAGTTGTTGTACTAAACGGGTCTCCATTTTAAAAGTGACCCTAGCCTACGTTGCTTAAGTTTGGTGACCGTTTGACCGCCACCAGCAGTGTTTAGCTACGCGATCGGTAATTTTATAAATAAATATAATCACTGGGAGTCAGATCTGGACTGTAAAGGGCGTGGTTCAGCTCCTGGAAGCCGCATTCCCTCATAGCAGCAGCAACTTTCAAGACCGTGTGGACGCAATTCTCGCCTCTTCATATTGATGGCTTCCCTCAAAATGAACCTTGTCCTTGCGTGTGACTCCGCGGTGATTGTCTTTTTGTTTTCCATGTATTCAATCACGAATACACCGTCTCTGTCCCAGAATACGATCGCCATCACCTCCACGGCTGACGGTTTGGTCTTGAATTTCTTCTTCTTGGAGATCCCTTGATCTTCCATTGCTTGGATTACATTTCTTTTTCAGGGTCATAGTGGGGAACCCACGTTTCATCACCTGTCAATATTCTCATACGCAAGTCTATTCAAGCAGCTAAATAATATCGTTGCAGCGTCAACTCGATATTTCTTGTGAAATTGTGCGCATTCGAGGAATTCAACGCGCGCTGACTTTGTCGTCTTTACATCTAGATGGAGAATTTTAAATACTGATGGTTCTGATATGCCACACTCTTCCGAGATTTTATCTGTCATTACCATTCCCTCTATTTTCTGGACCATTTGCGCTGAAGTCGCGTCCACAGGCCGCCCCAACCGAGGATCGTCTTCGATGGATTTTCTCCCCCACTTGAACTGTTTTGACGAAAATTTTACTTGGTGATACAAAGGGGAAGTGTCCCTACACACGACCCGTATGCGAAGGAGAAAGACTTAAGGCCTATTTCTCACCAGACTTCAAAATTTAATGACAGCACGGTGTTCCAAACGGTTATTTTCGCACTTCATTCACTTATGACAGGATAACTACGAAACTATGAGGCCGACTGAGATGAAAATGCGCAATATTGTATAACGAAGTTTCCGACCAGAACGCGCTTTTAAATTTATTTAGAAACTTTCCGCGTTGTTATTTCACCGGTTAAGGCGCCGGTGGCGCTGGTAGTCGCAAACCGATGCGCGATCCCACTCCGTACCCGGTCCGACAAGACGCCAGAACGAGTGAGATCAGCCGGACCAGCAGTATAAAAATGAATTTTTGAGGAAAATTCATTAACTTTCGAGTCAAGGCCTGGAGAAGGAAGTCCAGCCCAGAAACCAGTCCAAAACCGAGAACTCTTGAGTCGAGGCCCAGAGGAAGAAGTCCAGCTCAGAAACCAGATCTTCTAAGTCGAAATCCGGAGAGGAAGTCCAGCACCAGACCAGTATAAAGCCAGTCCAGTAACCTGAACTTCTAAACCGAATCATTTAACTAAACCCAGTTCACCGCATACCTGAAAATCCTAGAATTCCATTGAACACTGAATCAGTCTGGGGTGACCCGCGCTTTGACAGTTTAATCGAGTAATTACTTTCCGTTCACCCTGACTTAGACTGGGGAAACCCGCTCTTTGACAGGGCAATCCTGTTATCGATTTCCGTTGCGCACTATTTTGTTAGACTGGGGAAACCCGAGCTTTCATTTAGTAGAGGCCTGCCTTTAATTCTCCCGAACATTTAAAACGTATTTTCTCCTGACCTGGAAGACACCGCATTGAAAGTAGTTTAAAGAATTTACTACGAATATCGCAACACTATTTTGTTAGACTGGGGTGACCCGTGCTTTCCATTAGTGCTTGCATTAATAATTCTAAACGACTACACAATACTGGCGAAAACACGAACATTCCACAGCGCCGCGATTAAGACCGGCGAGGGCCACCGCAACGCCGGAAAATTCATATCACTATTATTCCAGTTATAGGTACCAGGAACGAATTATATACATTGCTACGTAATCGTGAAAACGAGTTCCAGGGAGCTGCGAGAATTCCAGTTGGTACGAGTAATCCCGTTTCTTCCATTATAATAATAGAAATTTATTTAGTTGTTAACAGCGTGGCCTCCAAAACGAGCGAGCGAGCGAGCAGCCAGCTGTCAGTGCCAATACTGCATCGCGCCGGTCCCGCTCCTCGCTGTCCCAGCGACGAGACCGTGGACATTCCAGGGCCGGGTCAAGGCAGCTTCAATTTTCGTTTTTAGAACGCCGTAATTTAGTTTTATTATTGTATATATATATATTTGAATCCAGTATTATAGTTTTAAGGTAGAAGTGTAAATAAATAGGAATAAAACTGTTAATCCGATAAATAATTTTATTCCCAGTGAGCGAGCCCTGGCTCTGAGTTTACCCGGCACCAGGCTGGACTATTGCAATTGTTAGCGAGACACGTTCTCACCTGCACACAGGAGTTGGAAGCTATAACAGTCTACCTTATATGCAGGGTAGATAACTGTTCTAGTGTCTCTCGTAAACGCCTAACTAATAACTACCAACATTTTTTCAAACAGTATTTTATGTAATTTAATGCAATAATTATAAAAATGCCACTAATGTAAAAATTACTTTATTATATTTGTTTGTATCGTTTGCGCGTGTCGAGGCGGTGCTAGGCTAAGCTAAGCTAAACTCTATTTGTTGAGCTTTGAGCTAGAACGTAAACAAACACTTGACAGGTGCGTTGATTTACCGGATGTGTATTTACGTAATATTACACGTTTCTGGAACAACTTGCTCCATTTTAGGAAAATAAGCACCAAGTACAAACGCTCCGAAAACCGATAAGCACTGCTCAAAGAGCACAGAAACTTAACCCGGTAATTAAGAGTGCAAAGTAAAGTTTTTGAGCGTCAATTACTCCTTAAGTAATGAGGCATTAGCGCTATCCAGCGTAGACCAATCACAGCGCGCGCTCGGGTGAGTCAAACACGTGCGTGTGTCGACGTTCTAGCTCAATAGAGTTTAGTTTGTGTTATGCACTCTGCGGGTTACCGTGTTGGTGCGAAACCGTGCTTGGCTTATCTGTTGTGTGTGAATACTTTTGTTTATGGTCTTGTTACTCCTCTAATGCGACCGTAATACGAGGAGTGCCATTAATTTGATCCCCAATGGCAAATGGAGACTGGGACCCAGTACCGATCACCCAGGGAATTAGAAAAATTTCCAATCCCTGGAGTGATTCGAATCGGGAAGTGTTTGGACCATTCATCCAAAGCCTGGTTGTCTTGCCACTGAGCCATCCCAGCCTTTTTATAAAAATATGAATAAATTGGGAAAAATGATTGATATGACTAGGAGCAAAACACTTATGTTAATGAAC
This sequence comes from Limonius californicus, assembly GCA_014611495.1. NCBI lineage: Eukaryota > Metazoa > Arthropoda > Insecta > Coleoptera > Elateridae > Limonius > Limonius californicus. Next base: position 5,805 of record JABXWE010010207.1, read on the forward strand.
AGCTGCTGCACGTTCACCAGATGCGCATCCACTGATTAAAACGTGGGCGGAGGTGAAGTGGAAATGTTAAATACCACGCGACTCAATATACAAAATAACCATAAAACAGCAAAAGTAAAGGAAATTGCCATAATACCAATTATGGTTTCTTATTGTTTTATTCAAATCAGGATAAAATGTCATGCTAATGCCGCGGATTGAATTTTTTTTTGCATGGCAAGTACGTGCAAGTGACCGACTCGACGCCTCTCTTTTCTTTTTTGCTGTTTTATGACTTACGGAGTCAAATCTATGGGGTCATAGGTAACTGCTAAAGAATACATACATGCTCTAGTTGATGATGCTGCTTTGATAAGGAGCTCAAAGACTGATTAACATTGCACAGTTCTAACATTAGCTCAGTATTTTTAGCGACATTCTCCGACACTTGGGTTTGAAGAAAATCAATCTGATCTTCAAAGCTCTTAATTTCTGCTTCCCTGCGCTGAATTTCTTCACTAAACCGTTTGTTGTCATTAAGCTTAACTTCCTGGAGTTCCTCAACCTTAGAGCTAATCGTCCTGATCTCATCCTCAAGCATGGTTTTGCCCGTCTCTAAAATATCATTAGCGCATTTGAGCTTCATTACATTCGTTTCCAACTCTATGATTTTAACATGGTTTTCCTGACCAGCTTCTTCAAGTTCATGCTGGCATTCGGAGATCCTTTTCTTTTCCAAAACAATCTGTTCATGAAGGGCCTGCTTTTCTTTGATCAAGCTCTTGATGTGCTCTTTGCAAACTTTATCTTCAGCCTCAAAACGTTCTATTATCTCTTCCTTTTGCTCCAGTTTTTTAGCTTGTATAGCCCCAATCACTTCTTGTTCCGTGCGAAGAATACTCATATTTTCTTCAAGTTCTTTGATTGTTTCTTTCAGCTTAGCGTTTTCTTCAACTAAGTACCCAATTTGCTGTGAAAGCTCTCTTTGAAGCATGTTTAAGTTCCGATTGTTTTCTCCAATAAACTGAACATGAGTGAGTTTAAGCGACCCGTATACATTCTTAAGTTCTAGATATGACTCTTTAAAGTTGCTCAGGTTTTGGCACAACAAATCTTTTTCACTTTTAACTGACGCCAATTCACCGCATACTTTACTAAAGTTATCGTTCAAGTTATCATTGTTTTCTTCACTAATCTTCAGTTTCTCTGACATTTCCAACAGTTCAGATTTAAATTCGGATTCCCGCTGCCTCAAATTCGATATTTCTTGATTTAAACTAGTAGTACAGGTATTGTAGTCCTCGTCATACTTCGTTTTTTGCTCTATTAACTTGGCTTCCAGCTGAATCTTATAATTTTCGAGCATTTCAACGTGCCCTTGAATTGTTTGAAGTTCCAAAAGTGTGTCTGAATGACTTTTGTCAAGATCGTTGTATTTCGCAATGAGTTCGTGCAAGTTTTCCGTCAAATTATTCACCTGTACTTCATTCTCCACTTCAATTTCCTGCCGAATCTGCAGACACTCTGTGTACTTCCTAACAGTGTCGCATAGTTCATCTTTTGTGCCTTGCATCTCTTCGAGCAGTTGCATTTCATGGTTGTTCATAGAACTGATAGTTTGGTTGAGTTCGATTATGTTAGCTTGAAGATCCTCTACTTGTTTTTTGTTTTCAACGATTAAGGTGCTTTTCTCTTCTGTTAATTCTTGAAGTTGAGATTGGCTCTTAGCTAAGGCGCTTGTTAGTGTTTCTATTTCTTCTTCTGTCTTCTCTTGGTGGTGCTTATATTTCTTTATTAAGTCATCGAGTTGTTCGTTTTTGGAAGACAATTCTGCAACTATATTCCAGGCGTTTAATTCCAGTTCTGTGCATTTAGTTTCCAGTTTTGTTTTGAGGTTTTCTAGGATTAGGTGTTCTCCTTGGAGTTCGGCGGTCTTGTTCCTTAGAAAATAAAAACGGAATTTTAAAAATCAGTTGAATACAAAAAATAGTCAATCTAACCGAATCTTTAGGTCTTGCCGTAATATGCAAACTAACAGAAAAAAAAAACATAATCTAATTCAATTAAACATAAAATAATAAGATAGATGTACAGTAATTGTACGAATATTGTGGCTTTAATTATTACCCAAAATTTTGAAATAATCTGTAGCATGTTTGTGTTAGGCAATCCCAAATGACTTGCCGCGAGGCTATGCGCCGTCTAAAATTAGTAGTTTTTACCTTGCAAAAAGTTGAAGACCACTGGTCTGACATACCTTAATCTAACCCATCCAGTATGGGAATGTAACCTAATCCAGTGTACTCGACATTACCTCCTCTACTTAGAAAACAATTCTTGTCTTATTTAGATTAGTGATGTATGTCGAATAACCATGGAACATTGTTGTGACCTGACCATGTACACCAGAGGTGCCTAGGGATTGGAGTACAATTTTTTTTCTCCATAGAAATTGATAAATGTCGTATACCGGATATCTTTCAATAGACGCCCATTCTCCAATTGCTGTAGGTTTTTGATACACGCCCGGTTACAAAAAGAATATTGCTGAACAGACTCCGATCTCCAATAAACGTTTGTCTTGCCTAACAAACACCTTCCTTCTTGTTGCAGGCCGGAGATTCCCCGCACATTGTTCTCGCTTTCAATAAGCAGTTTTCGGTAGTTATTTGCAAAGAGTGTACCGTAAGTGACGGGGTTGTTGATATTGCTTTATTGTGTACTACCTGTACGTATCGTACGGTATTTAAAAACTCCACAACAATCATACAATGTGGATTTTAATATCAGTGTCATAGAATATGCAAAAGAACATTCAAGCAAACAAGCGGGGCATCAAATTGGAGTAGATTCAAAGCGAGTAAATAGCATGAAAATTCAAAGGCTCTGAAAGTTGACAAGGGAGAAAAGAGGAAAAGAATACATGAAGGCAGTGCAAAAAACGTCAGTGATGAACTTGAGGAGTCAGTATTAACGTTGATTATAGAACAAAGACATAATTATGTTCGTGTTTCCAAGATGATCCAGGAGAAAGATAAAGTATATATTTGATATTGAAAACGAATCGAAACAGAAAGATTCATTTATTGCGAGCGTTTGGTTGGCTTGATAAGTTCAAGAAACGCAATTCCCAACGGGAGTTGCCCAGAATGACCCAGACCAAGGACTATATATTTTCTACACCACCCACCAATGGTCACTATTACGCAAACTAGTTAAGGAACATCGCGCCAGTTGGCGCTGCTATCACTTATGATTTTGAAGTAATCACGGCGCTACGTCGTAATTTTGTTGGTATTATAGTGAAATGCTGATAGGTAAGTCAGTGTTTTCCCTAACACTAAGTTGCGTATTGGTCTTAAGACTAATCATCTTATTCAACAAACCCTATAATAAGCTTCCCTCTTTCTTAATTGACTCAGTTTAAATCCTTATGCGATGTTTATTATATTTTACAGCAAAACTCTGAATATTGACGGTTAATAAAAATCGTTTTCTCTTTTCCACGATATAAAAATATTAGATACGCAGGATCCGCCAAAAGTATGAAAACAGGCTATTTATAGCAAACTTTTACCATATGTGAGTTTGGTGTGTTATATATATATACACAAGATCTATCCGAAAAGTAATGTCAGCGAGTCGATCAAAAAAAAATTATTGATCAGATCGGTACAACACATTAAAAGGTTTCAAAATAGGCTCCTCCTACGCCGATACATCGCTTCCAGCGAGATTTCCAGGCATGGAAGGCGTCACTGTAAGCCTCCTCCAGAATGTCCTTTACAGCCTTGGTGCAAGCCTCTTTGAATTTGTCAACTGTCCCGAAATGATATCCTTTCATGGGAGTTTTCAAGCGCGGAAACAAAAAGAAGTCGGGGGGAGCCACGTCAGGACTGTAGGGCGGCGGGGGAACCGTTGACACCTTTGAATCTGTCAGGAAGCGGGTCACGAGGAAGGCGGTGTGGACTGGCGCGTTGTCATTGTGAAGTTTCCAATCGTCCGCGATGTCGGGCCGGGATGCGCGATGAACCCTTCGTTTAAGTCTCTTGAGCACTGTTATGTTCTTTTAAAAATTACCGCTTTATATGAATTAATTTCTTGATTTGATTGCCGCTCCCATAGGAATTAAAAACGTGATTTTAATTGCAGTTTTATGTTGGCTACAGTTTTGTTAGTATTTCCTTTTCAGAAATTAATTTATGACCAAACCAGTCTCAAGGTTGTTTCTTTGTAAGCTATTTTCGCCGATCAGACAAGATTTCCAGGAATTTCTTTGTTAAACAGTGCTAGCATTTAAGAAATGTTTTTAGGCTTCTCTCGAAAGTCACACGTGTTAATTTTCGTTCTAGAATTGTGCCGAAATATGTTGCAATCTTTTGGGGGAATGAAGGGTCGCGTTGCGTTTAACATCTCTGATGGCTCCGGTCGCTCGAGCCCATCTACGAGGGCCGTTACGAAATTAAAAAGTCAGTTTAACATCTCTGATGGCTCCGGTCGCTCGAGTCCATCTACGATGGCCGTTACGAAATTAAAAAGTCAGTTTTCGATCTTCAATGACTCCGGGTCTCCGAAATCCTATCAATCGGGGGGCCGTAAATAAAGTTAAGTGCTGCAGGGGCGGCTTTTGGGTTTTTCGAGGGGTGTCCATTACGTGTGAGTTCCGTTTCGCTGTTTTACCAAGTGGTGAAAACAGACCATCGACTACTGTCGGATTTAAAGCAAACACACTGGATTTTATCCCTGTAAAGGCAATTCTTGGTGAATTAGCCGATCGCCTTAGCGGATTAAGTTTCGAGCCCAGTTCCTGTCTCTCTGCTGTTACCGTCGGTGCGACGATAGCATCAAAGTTTCGGACCACTGGTGTTGACTCCATTCAACCCAGTCTTCATCCTGTGAACCAAATTGTGCCTGCTTGTCTGTCTGTCTGTCTTTCCACTTCAGTCTCCGAAAGTTAAGGTAAAAACTAAAGTTTTGTGATTTGGTGAAAAGAAACCTTACGCGCTACTTGCAAAATTCAATATCATTGAACCGTTCTTTATTTGGAAACAAGAAGCGACCTTCAGTCGCGGACTGTCTTTGCTCGTAGTACAAAGTATAAGAGAAATTTTTATATATATTGTGTTTTCCTGTAAGCTCCGGCGTCGCTGGCTGCGTAGTCAATTGGACCAAATACGTGCGCCAACGACGGCGAGCCCCTTGGCTTGAGCGCTCAAATAATAATATTTGTAAAAATAGAATTAATCAAAATCACATGTTGCTGTCATTCGGTTGTATTGCCAATGATTTCATTATACGTGTCTTAAAATTCAGTAAATCTTTTATTATTTTGTGTTTGTATTTGTTTGTGCATGAATTTTGCAAGCTTCATACATATAAGAGGAGGCACAATAAAGGTGAGTTCGATTCCCGTAACCTGCTGGCCTCTCGGCCTTCCACGAGGACCTACACTCAGCTGTATTTGGAAGGTGGCGCCCACTAATTTTGACTTACCCTGTACACAACTATGAAGATTTCCTCCCGTAAGCGATTTCCGTGAACTCCCTCTACTCCTCTGAGCTAAGCTGTAGGCCTTTTTCCACCTATCCGGTTACGGGTCGACGGAAAAGCCCGTTTGGCCCGTAACAGCACTTCCACATAGGATTTGGCGTGGTGATCGAGCCCCCTCATGTCAAAGGAGTGCATTGTCTTGACCTTTGACTTGCTCATTCTGGCCTTCTTGGGGCGAGGTGACGCCGAGGTGTGCCACTCGGCACTTTGCCTTTTTGTTTCGGGGTCGTATTCAAACACCCAAGACTCATCACCTGTGATGACATTGTCTAAAAAGTGGGGGTCACTTTCACAGAAGTCCCAAAGTTCACGTTGGCACGTTTCAACTCGGCGCGATATTTGGTCATCCATTAGCACTTTGGGCACCAACTTCGCGCACACCTTTCGCATGTGCAAATTGTTCGTCACAATCTCGTAGACGGTACTTTTTGGGAAGTTTTATTGTCTATGCCACTAAACGAACACTTAAACGACGGTCTGAGTTCAAAAGTTCTCTCACACGCGTCACATTTTCGTCGGTGGTGGTCGTTGATGGCCGTCCAGCGCGGGCTTCATCGCTAACCTCTTCACGGCCTTGTGCCACCGGTAGCTTTGACGTTCCGACAAACAATCATCACCAAAGGCCGTCTTTATCATAGGAAAAGTTTCAACTGCGGACTTGCCGAGTTTCACACAAAACTTGATGGCAATCCTTTGTTCCACCGAACGCTGCATTGCGGCTTGCACGGGGGACGAAAACGAGTTACACGGAAAAGCCTTTCCTTACTCTCCGAATGGCCGTAGAGAAACTGAGCGACCGCGCGTTCGTAAACCGACTTCCTCCTCCACCGATCCCAAACGGTCTGAGCGCGCTGCTACGTTTAGTCGCTTCACAATAAAATCACTGACATTACTTTTCGGACAAACCCTGTATGGTTTTTTTTATAACTTTACAATTTTTAGGAAGCAATAAATTACGTTATAATAACGTTATGCACCGTTGCCCCTTATTAATGTTTATTTTATATTTTTACAGTCAATCTTTGAATATTGCAGGTTAATAAAATTTGTTTTCTCTTTTCCATTATATAAAAATATTAGATAGGCGCAGGCTGTTTATAGCTAACTTTTACCATATCTGGGTTTGGTGTGTTATTTATCTATGGTTTCTTTTATCAAGATAATAGTTCCTGACTGTTGTTAAGAGAGATTAAACTGAACGAGGATTATATGATTTAGTGGTCTGTAATTCCAGTTCAGCCATATTTCCCTTACTAGCTAAATACCTTGCAATTCTTAAGAAGCAGTAAATCAGTTCGTTTGACTTTTGGCGAATAAAGACGTATCTGTTTCGTATTGCGGGCACGCGAGTGAACGATAACCGCGAGGCCGAGAGGTCAAGTTTGAACTTTCTAAACAAGTGATAACAAAAATAAATTTACATTCCTTCAAGAAATAAGAATAGTGCTATACAATAAATTAGCAGCTAAAAATGCAGTCAACCAGTGGCGGACCGTATGTATCCCAAACCCAACAAATACCATGTCAAAGTTATTATTACAATCAAAATTATATCCCTACATATGAGCAACAACCAACGTTCGGTATAACGCAATCCCAATTCTCTCAACAATCACAGCCATATCTGATGCAATCCCAACCAATGGTCTACACAATGGGATCACAAATAACACCAACACAACCCGCATACTTACCCCAGCCAGCAATGCAGTCGGTAAGTACACCAAACTATATACAAACATCAGAACACTTAACTTCGAACTACAAGCCAAATCAAGCGCTTTATGACTATACAAGTCAGGATACTGTAAGCTATCATACTACACCTTCAAACAAACAGAGCGCTACATACAAACCCGAAACAACAAACAGCGACAGCAAACAAGACCAACAACCTCAAACAAGTCAAGATGAAGAGAAAATTCTCAAAATAAATGAATTTCAAGAAGTGCGACCAAGGAAGAAGAAAAGGGCATTCTCCCGAATACCAAACTAGAAGAGTACGGCCTAAAACAAGCATTCCTCTAAAAAACAATTTCCAAATCCTAGCTACTACCGAAAATACAGAAAATGGCGATATCGTAGACCTAAACAAAGAAAAATCTGAAAAACCGCCACCATTCATTATACATCACATCGTCAACATAAGTCCACTAATACGATTGATTGATAGTGCTATTAAAAAAGAAGACTATCATTACCAAACGATGAATGGCAGCAAGGTCAAACTGCAAATAAATCCTGTAGAAAATTATAAAAAAATTAAAGAAATACTCGACGATAATAAAGTTGCTCGACATACCTTCAGTTTAAAGGAAGGACGAAATTAAAGAAGCTCTAATCAGCCATGGACATAAGCCTAAAAATGTAACAGTCTGTAAAATGGGTAAGACAAATGAATACAGAAATATATTCTTTGTTGAAGTCGAACCAAATGCAAATAATAAAGACATATTTGGCATACAATACCTATTGAATGCCAAGATTAAGATAGAACCACCGCATACGAAAAAGACGCTAGTGCAATGCAAGAGATAATGTTATGGACATACCCGTAACTTCTGCACAAGACCGTTCAGATGCATAAATTGTGGAGCAAACCATGAGTCCAAAGAATGCATACAGCCAAAAACTAGCACCACCAGTTGTGCTCTGTGCAAGGGAAAGCACACTGCGAACTTTAAAGGTTGTCAGGTCTACCTGGAAATACTTAACAGACGCTATCCAGACGCCAAATTAAGGCAAGCTACACAGAAACAACAGGTTGCACAATATGTACATGTACCCGCTGAATTCCCACCACGACCAAGGCAGATAAATACAAATCCAGTACCTCTAGCAGTCCGTCATAGTGCTGAGGAACAGCCTACAAGAAACCCTAGGGAGCCGTTTGCGCAAGTTACAGCTCTGGGACAGACCACTACAACATCAAACCAGCTGAGTCACTCAATGCAATTCATGCACGATACAATCGCAAATCAAAATAAAATTATTGCGGAACTTATGGCAGAAGCAAAAGAAATGAGGAAAACCATTGAGACCCTTGCTAGAGAAATTAGCATAATGAGGCAACAAACCATCTCAACTAATGGACAAATATAAAATAGTCACATGGAACTCCAACGGCTTGATGCAACATCGGCAAGAAGTTGAAACATATATAACCACAAACCAGATAGATATCCTTCTCCTATCTCGGAAGCACACTTTACAGAACGTACCCACTTTAAGATTCCAGGATACTGTATTTACGACACCAAGCACCCTAATGGCCATGCAAGAGGAGGTACAGCAATAATAGTCAGACAAAGCATAAAACATCATGAGCTCTCGAAACACAGCAGAGAATACCTGCAAGCCACCACCATCCTAGTAGAAGACTGGAACGGTCCATTAGCTGTTTCGGCTGCATACTGCCCCCCAAATTACAAAACAAACAAGGAAAGTCTTGATGCATACTTCAAATCCCTAGGAGTTAGATTAATCTCTGGAGGTGATTATAATGCGAAACACCCCCAATGGGGATCCAGGCTACACTCTCCACGAGGTAGAGCATTATGGGAAGTTATACAAACTAGGCAGTTAAATTACTTATCTACAGGCAAGCCAACATACTGGCCCACTGACATGGCAAAAATCCCAGATTGTCTGGATTTCTTCATAACAAAAGGCATTGGCCATGTATACATGAAAGTGGAAGAAAGTTATGAGCTGTCTTCTGACCACTCACCGGTAGTTTTAACCCTAAGCACAACTTTATCGAGAAGAACTCTCAACCGCAGCTACATAATCCACAAACGGACTGGGATTACTTCAGGGAAAAAGTCGACGAGGAATTCTCACTAAACATTCCTCTAAAATCAGTAGAAGACATAGAAGCGGCAGTGGAAAAGTTAACGACTACCATACAAAAAGCAGCCTGGGAAGCCACACCACAACAAAACCCCACTTAACGAAGCATGACTACCCCCTAACAATTATGAACAAAATAACTGAAAAAAGTAGGCTAAGAAGGCAATGGCAAAATATGCGATACCCTCCTGAAAAGCAAGCATACAACAGAGCAGCCAGGGAGCTAAAGCAGATGATCAGGGAATACAAAGATAAATCCTTCAAGGACTACCTAGAAGGACTAACAGCATCTGAAAGTACTGAATATTCCCTATGGAAGGCTACCAAATAAAAGATATGGCAAGATATGGCAAACTTCGAGAATTTCCTGATTGAGTGATTAATTAATAAAACTCAATTCAAATCATGCGGTATGTGTGTGCACCTGTATGTAGATACATGGGTGTGTAAGTACGTGTGTGTGAACATATAACATAAGTAGTATAGTAGTAAAATAAGGTATAATACTGTAATATCTACTGCTACAATTCCTAAGATGTAACTGTAACACAATTGCAATTAGTTAAAGCTGAAGAGACGTCAATGGACGGCTACTTCCCCTTGTCAATAACCTTACTGATTTACTTATTGCTGACTGTAAAGCAGATTGTAAATAGAAATACGACAAATAAAAAAAAAAAAAGTAAATTACACTATAATGACATTATGTTCGACGAAATTGCCATAAAAAGAAATTTAGAGTACAGCAAAAAGCATCATATGGTTGAACGTTTTCAAGATTTAGGACACAAACAATTATGGATAATTATTCCCTTCAGGTCGACAATATTCACTTGAGAAACAGTTTGGGAACTGGAAACATTTATAGATTACAGAGGAAGCTGCTCGTTAAAAAATGTAATGGCTATTGCCCTAATGTAACACAACCCCCCCCCCCCAATCTCATATAACTTATTCAATCTGAGGTTATCTCAATATATGAAATTTGGTGTGGATGTTGCTAATAGACAACTATCATCCATGATTACACTCTAAATAGATATGTAAAATAGTTGATGTTTTTGTTTACTCTGTAAACGTGGTCACATATTTCCTTACTAGAAACTAATCTATGCTTATTTTAATCTAAACAAACGATCAAGATTGTTTAACTGACATCATACCTCAGCTTGGTATACAAACAGGAAGCATTTAGTTTTCAACTCCATCTTACCAAAACAAACAACTAACACACTGACAAACATGCAAATTCTTTGCTTGGTGTATAGCATACAAAAGGTTAAAGGTTATGTTTTCACCTTTTTTTTTACCAAACTGACCAAAGTGATCTGATAAAAGAAACAAATGAATTTAATTTATACTAATCTATACAGACTGGCCATAATAATTTACTTACGTCAGTTCTTCATTTCTAGCATCCAGTTCTACTACATGTTGCGTAAGTTCCTTTATCTTCAAACTGCTTGCCTCAAGACTTGATTCTAAGCTACTCAAGCGTTCCATTTTTTGCTGTGCATCAAGTTTACTTCTCAACAAATCTTGGTTCGCCTTGGAAAGTAAATTACCTTTATCTGTACACTCTGCCTCCTTTACAGTAAGGTTTTCTGCGATTTCCTGAAGTTTTTCTTTTAACACAGAACACTCAGACTTGTCTTGGCTCCTCTGCTGCCTTAATCGTTCACATTCTTCGCATTTCTCTTCAAACTGTTCCAGCAGGACACGTTTTTCCATAAGTGCCTCTTGTAGATCGTCCTCAAGCTTACAGATGGTGGCGTCTAGTACAGCAATGCGTTTGTTGAATGCGTTCCTGCAGGTATGAACCTCGTCCTGCAAGACTTGCTTGGAGTTTGCAATAATTTCCAGGTCTTTTTGTGCTGAAGCGCAGTTTAATTTACATTCTTGCAATTGAGTCTCGAGTTCATCGACTTTCATGTTGCACTGCTCGATTTCTGTAATTAACGTTTTGATACTTTCGTGGTACTGTTTGTCTTTATCGAGTATATTCTTTTCTAGCAAACTCTCTCTTGACTTCTGCTGCACAATTTTATCGTTAGCCTCGTTTAAGTGATGCTCCAAGGACGTTTTTAAACCCTCCATGTTTTCGACCTTCTGCTGCAGCTTCACTTCGCTTTCTTTGTACTTCACCAATTCTTGGTTCGTTTCTGATATTTGTTGCTCAAAAACACTAGTTAAAGCTTGGAGTTCTGCGACAGTTTTATTCAAATTTGTTTCATTTTCTTTGTGCTCTTCCAACTCCTTCTGGGTTTCTCTTATCTTTATTTCAAAATCGTTTTTTATTTTCTCTAAATTTTCAAGAGACTTATGCAGGTCTTCCTGAATGGCCCTAGTCCGTGTCAGTTCCTCATTTGATTTTGTTAGTTTGGTTTCCAGAGAGCTGCTAGCTGCCTCTAACTCGGCAATTACGTTGTCTTTTCCCTCAACAATGTCCTTGAGCATTTCTAGGTCCACTATGGTGGCCGTCATTTCAGAAAGAGTGCAGTTTAAGGTTTGGATTTTATTTACATGGCTTGTAATGGTGTTTTCTAAAACTACTATTTTTTCTTCGGCACATTTCAAATTTTGAGTTAGAGTTAGCCGCTCTTCTAAGTCGATGGCTCGCTTTTCGTTTAATTGATCCAACTCTGCTCGTAAGATTATAACTAGCTCTTCAAATTCTTGTATGTTTTGAGTAAACATCTCTTTTTCGTTTATGTGAGACAGATGGTTTTGCTCTAACTGATCGTATATTTTTTTAAAGGCCAGGTTTCGGTCTTGCAGGTTGATGGTATTACTACCAAAAACAAACTTTTCTAGTTTCTGTAAGCTTTGGTCCATGCTCGATGTAAGTTCATTGAAATTTTTGGTGACACTCTGAAGGTTGAAGTCTTGTTTATTGTAATTATCTAATAATCTGTCATATTCGGCTTGAATTGTGCTGACCCTTTCTTCCAAAGCCACACAGTTTTCGCTCTTTTGTAAAAGTGATGTTTCTAAATGAGTGTAATTGTTTTGAAGCACGGCAAGATCACTGCTAAGCGTTTCGTTGGTACCTTCCATGATTGTAACTTTTGTACTAGTTTCCTCGAATTGCGCCCGTAAAGTAGCAATGTCTGTATTTAAAATTCCATTTTGTTGTGTAAGTTTAAATACTTCCTGTGCTGACTCTTCCAGTTGCTTACGGGTGTCTTGTAACATTGTTTGGGTTTCAGTTAAAACAGATACCTGTAAAAAATATGTTGTTAAATTACATCATCAACAGCCTTTATTGTCCCACTGCTAGGCACCGGCCTCTTCTCTGCCACGTGTTTCTCCTGTGTGAAAAGTTAGAAACACGAGGGACCTACAGTTTAACGTCGAATCCGAACGACAGAAATTCCAGAGAAAGTTTTTAGCATTAAAATACCACGGTTGCGAGCCAGATTGGGGAATTGTGTATGGTAGGTTGCAGACAAGATTTTTATAAATCTGCATAGTACTGCTTAGGTTTCGAACCCAAGCCAGAATCGAGGTTTTGCACAAAAAGCGAGCGCTCTGCCAACTGAGCTACCACCTCACTACTACGACCTTAATTACAGTTTACAGTTCCATAAATTTTATTGAAGATGTTGTAGAGCAGATATAAATTATGTGCCAAAAAAATCAAAAAATTATTTAAAGGTCTGATTTTGTAATTTACTTTATAAAATCTAGACATTATGCCCTATTTAAACCTGTACCTGCTTTACCAGGCACAAATTAAGTTTTTCCTTTATAATATGTAGTTTAAAAAAGAAGTTCATTGCTTGCCCCAATATTTTTGCATTTTAGATTTATTTCCAATTCATTACAATGAAAACTCCTTGAAGACAGCTCAAATAAGCGGACAAATTCCCTAGCAATAACATTTTTCCTATGATTTTCTACATTAATTACGTTCTTATAGGTGGACGCTGTCATAAACGGACGCGGACACGATATTTTCCACACATGCTAAATCAAAAAACTTCCTTAAACGGCCTCGTAGCTCTAATAAACGGATGAATGGACGTAACGCATCATTTACGTTATCGGTGGTTCCCCGTTTTATATACCCACATCCTTCTGGTTGTGTAGATATTCCCAGTTTTCCAACAGTCATTGTTTGTGAACAGACGAATATGTACATTAAAATGACCCCGGAAAAAAAGTGCTTAATACAAAGAAAAAATGGAAAAAGTGGTAAATGTTTTGAACAAAGAAAAACTGTCAATTCGTGCTCTAACAAAAAAGTTCGTGAGCCGGCTCGTTCTGCCACGGAAAATACGATTAACATTAATTGTAATTACATATTCAACATAGGAAAAACGTACGCTGCAGAAATAGCAGAAAATATTCGGTCTAAATGTGAATCTGGAACCAACGTAAATCAAAAAATAACTTTTTAGAAAATCAAAGGTTTCAATAGAGACAAAAAGTGTTTTGAGTGGTTTGCGAAAGCTAGATGCCAGAGTGTTCCTATGTTAGAACAGTTAGTAATGGCAAACGCTAAGGAAATAGCGGAACATTTGGGTTAAAATGCTATGAAAAATTTAAGATTGTGCAGGGGAGCATCGATCGGATCGGATCACTTTCTGGGTAGAATAACAACAACGCAACTCAAACCAACTTACACAATAAACCATTAAAAAGCAAAAATGAGTTTAACAGAAGCAATAAAGATGAAAGAGGCAAAGGAAAAGTATGCAGAAATGTTACAACAGAAGTTAACAAATAATAGTAAAAAAGAAGAGAGGAGAAGAATGGAATCTTTTAAAGACAACCTTATTATACGGTAAGAAGATGATTGAGAAAAAAGTGGAAAACCAAAATGAAGCTTGGTTCGATCACGAATGCAAGGAAGCAAGTAAAGAGGGCAGAATCGCGAAAATACAATGACTACAACAACAGACGACGGAAGCGGAACTCCGGTATAAAACAGCGTGAAACAAAATCAAAACAATATGTAGGAAAAAGAAGAGGGACAAAATCAACAAACAAATAGAAACGCTGCAAGAATCATATAAAAATACGAACAAAAAAATGTTCTATAGGAAGGTGAAACAGCAAAAAAAAAAGGATAACAAGAGGAAACAGTGGGACTAAAAAATAAAGAAGGAGAGCTGTGTATGGTTAAAAAACAGATAACGGAGATAATGGAACAATATTATGAAAACATTTTTAGGAACGATGAAGTAAGGGGAATTGAAAAAGAATAGGAAACAGAATCCGAAGAAGAACTACCAACGTGGGAGGCTTTCGAAAAAATCATAAAACAGAGGAAGAACAATAAAAGTCCCGGAACGAACAACATAACAAGGAAAATCAACAGTGGACCAAATTTTTATATACTTTATGTATTTTTTAGAAGAGTCAGAAGAGAGAAGTAGAGCCAATAGCGTCGGGTCAGAAACAGAACTTTTGAACAAAAGAAAAAGGCAGCAACAGCAAGAAAAGGAAAAAGAAGAAGTATTTCAAAGGAGCAAGAGAGAACTACGATCGCCAATTCTAAAGAAATCACGACCAGGAGAGCAGAGAGAAGAGAGCGAAGCCGACATGGAAAAACGAATGATAGGGCTATCCAACTAGATATAATAAGTCAAAACAGATACACGCAACACAAGCAAGGCCATAAGCGGCGCGGCATTAATGAGCAATTTAAAAAATATGGAGAAGAAATAAGACAATTAAAGGAAGAGGCTTTAAAGAAAGAAGTGGAGTGGAAGAGAGAAAACGAAGACTTAACAAAGGAAATCGAACAAATGAAGAAAAAGGTGGAAAACCAGGAAAGAAAAGAAAAGAAAAAGAATATTATTATAAGGGGAAAGGAATTCAGAAAAGAGAACACTAAACAAGATATTAAAGAATTTTTGAGGAACGAAATAGGGGTAAATTCAGACATAGAGGAAGCTTACGAGATAGAAAAAGAGGCAACGATGGTGGTGGTAAAATTGGGCACCTTCGAGCAAAAAGTCAAAGTAATAAAGGAAAAAAGAAGACTAGGTCAACAGGAGATATATATAGAATGCGATCTTACACAGGAAGAACAGAGAATACAAGCAGCAATTAGGAAAGTAGCGAGAGAAGAGAGAGAAAAAGGAAAGAAGACCAGAATAGGATACAAGAAGCTAGACATAAATAACACAAAATTTGAATGGTCAGAAAAGGAGGGAGGAGGTTTAATCCGGAAAATCGACCAGGCCCCAAAAAACTAAGTATCACCACCAAAGACAGAAACATAAAGACGAAATCGGCAATGAATAGGACAACGAATAAAGGAAAAGAGGAAAGCATAATTAAAATGGCAACTTGGAATGTGAACAGTATGACAAATAAAGAAGAAGAAATAACACAGGAAATTATAAAGGCAAAGATGGACTACGTAGGGGTAACGGAAACGAAAAAGAGAGGCAAAGGACTACGGAAACTACCAAACGAATACTGGACGTACTGGTCTGGGATCGGGAAGGAAGAGCATGCACAAGCTGGGGTAGCGTGCATGATAAAAGATGAGAAGATGAAATACGTGAAAAAGGAAAACTATGTAAGTGAAAGGATGTTAATATTGGAAATGAAAGAGGAGAACGGAAAAGGAGAATACATGATAATAATAGCATATGGGCCAAATAAAGACCAACAAAAAAGAAGAAAAGGATATATTCTTCAGCGAAATGCAGCAACAAATAGACAACTATAACAATCCAGTCATAATCATGGGAGATATGAATGGGAGAGTAGGAAATAAGAACGACGAATTTGAATGGTGCTTAGGAAAACACGGAGAAATCACGGGAACAGCAAACGGGGAAAGAATATTGGAGTTTTGCATAGAGAACGAACTAGTAATAGGAAACTCATACTTTATGCACAAAGAAATCCATAAAAAAACGAGAGAAAGGAAAAGCAGGAAGGAGAAATCTATAGCAGACTAGTTTATATTTAGCAAGCGGATTAGAGCCATGGTCCAACACGTAAAAGTAAAAAGAGGAGCTGAAATAGGGAGTGATCACTTTATGGTAACAGTGACAATAAAGAACACAAGAGCAGAAGAACCGGATAAGAAAAGAAAAATAATAAATAGAAAGATAAAAGGTTACAGATTAAAAGAATCAAAAATAAAGCAACAATTCCAAGAACGAATGGAAGAAAAGATTAGCCATATGGGAAAAGATGGATCAGTAGAAGAAATGTGGGGAAATCTGAAAAAAGTAATTTTAGCAACAGAAGAAAGTTTCGGCACGACAAAGATAACAAACAAAAATAATAAAAGAGCACACTGGTGGACGGGCAGAGTGAAAGCAGCTGTAAAAACGAAAAAAGAAAAATGGAAGAAAGAAGACATGTGAAGAAAATCATAAAAGAGGAAAAACAAAAAACCTGGGAGATTTCGGGGAAAAAATGAAAAAGGCATACAAAGAAAATCAAAAGCTATTCTACGGCACGATGAGAAATATGAGAAAAGGAAAAACACCAACTATAAACAACATCAAGGATGAAAAAGGAGAGATCCTAACAAAAGAAGAAGAGATAATGGAAAGGTGGAGACAATATTTTAAAGGGCTACTAGAAGGAAAAGACTTAGAAAAAGAAGTAAAGAATACAACAGACAAAAAGAAAAAGCAAGAGCAAAACGAAGATGGTGATATCACTATAGAAGAAGTGGAAGAAGCGATCTCGAAAACTAAAGCAGGAAAAGCACCTGGATATGACCAAATTACGGCTGAAATGTTAAAAGCAACATCAGAAGAAACCAGGGAATACATCAGAGACCTCTTCAACAAAGTAATGAGCACAGGACAGGCACCGGAGAACTGGCAGAAAGGAATAATCACACCGATCTTTAAAAAATGAGACATAACAGAATGCCAGAATTACAGAGGAATTACACTGCTCGGCACGATCGCAAAAACATTCGCAAGAATACTAGAAAAGAGAATAAGGAGGCAGATAGAAGATACGTTAGAGGACAACCAGTACGAATTCAGACCAAACAGTGGAGTGCAGGATGCCATCTTCATACTTACGCAGATAAGTGAAAAGACAATCAGAGAAGCGGGAAAAGCGCACATATGCTTCATAGACTTAGAGCTAGCGCGCACGGGTGACTTTTGTCACCGTGACAATAAAGTTTCTGTCACCGTTGAGTCACGTCACCAAAGATGAGTGCGCTGATGATGAGTGACGGTCATTTCATTTTTAATGAAAATTAGCGTCATTCATCAACATGGATTTCGAAGAGACGGTTGTGGTCTGCGAACTGGTCGTTAGGCACAAAAAAAATTATCAGGAAAAAGAACACTGGGTTCATTCCCTTTGGAGTTGATAAGTGGCAAATTTTACACTATATTTAAAAAACTGCGAGCATATCCAAGGAAATTTTTTGGATATTTTCGAATGAGTGTTAAAAGTTTTGATGAACTATTGTACATCCTTTACTTTTGATATGTATACCAGATTACTCTTTTAAATTCATATCGTAGAGTGCTGGTCTTTTTTCAACTTCTTCAATAAGTAAATCGTTATCTATGTCGTCTTCATGTACAGACACGTTTTGCTGAGATGTAAACGCCACCGACTTCATCACGCAGACGTTGTCGCCTTGATTGCCAAAGCGCAACTGACGGGGAGCATATAGGGGGGTGACATTTTTGTCACCGTTGCACGCACGGCCATTGAAATCTAGCGATCCGGTGACAGTTTTGTCACGGGCATGTTCGCGGGTCCGCGGACAAAAAAGTCATTCAGTTGTCACGTCGTAACATGCGCGCACATTCACACTACACCATAGACTTGTTGAGAGTGACGAAACTGTCACGGTGACAAAAGTCACCCGTGCGTGCTAGCCCTTAGAAAAGGCGTTCGATAGAGTGGACAGGGAAGATATATGGAAAACGCTAAAAGAACGAGGGGTAGAGCAGAAACTGGTGGGAAGCGTACAGAGCCTGTGCCAAAGCACAAAAAACTACGTGTGAACAAGACATGAAGAATCAACACAATTTGAAACAACAAAAAGAGTAAGGCAGGGCTGCATTCTGAGCCCGCTACTGTTCTCTCTGGTGCTGGATGAAGCTATCAAGAAAACAAGAAAGGAGGCAAAATTCTATGAAGTAGGAAACTGGAAAATGGAGAATATAAAAGTTTTAAAGATATGCTACGCCGACGATATGATAATTATAGCGAAGAAAGAAAAAACAGAGCACTTACAAAGACAACTGGAAAATATAAACATGAAAATCAACAGCAGCAAAACAAAAACCATGGTAATACGCAGAGAAGAAATAAAGCATTAAATAGAGCTGGAGGGAGAAAGGCTAGAGCAAGTAAGCAGATTCAAATATCTAGGCTCAGTGTTTTCACAAAATGGAAGAATAGATGAAGAGATAAAAGAAAGAAGAGGAGCAGCAGGAAGATTCTTCAACAGTATCCAACACACATTCTTAGGAAATAAAGAAATACCGAGCGAATCGAAAGTGCAAATTTACAAAAAAGTAGCAGTGACAATTATAACATACGGCTCAGAATCATGGACAACAACGGAAAGCCAGCGAAACAAAATAAGTAGTACCGAGATGAGATTCCTAAGGAAGATAGAGGGAAAAACGATTATGGACAGAATTAGAAAGACATCATATTGGGAGAAACTGGAAAAAAAAAACCAATAGAAAACAAGATAGAAGAGGGTCAGATTAGATGGTTCGGCCATGTAATGAGGATGGGAGAGGAAAGAACGACAAGGAGGGTATACGAAGCAAGAACAAAGAAAAAGAAAGGGAAGACCCAGGAAAATATGGAATGAAGAGATAAAGAATGCTGTAGAGAGGAGGGAGTTAAAGTGGGATGAAATAAGGACAATGACGCAAGATAGAATACGATGGAGGGAGGCATGGAAAAAACAAACAAAGGTCTAACAACAACACCCAGCCTTACACTCGAAAGGGTAGAAACCCTTGAAAGATTAAGTAAGTAATTATATTATAATCAGGCAGATATACGAAAAATGTAGAGAAAAAATTTAAGAATACACGCGCTGTTCATTGACTTTTAGCAGGCTTTCGACAGAGTGCTAAGAACAAAAATAATAAAAGCAATGAAAGAACTACAATAGGTACAAGAAAGAAACTATAAAATTAGTTGCGATGACACTCAACAGAACAGTCAGTAAGGTGAGATTCAAAGGTCAGATGTCTACACATTTTGAAAGAAATGAGTCTAAAATAGAGAAACCTCCTATCGCCATATTTATTCAACATTATCCTGAATACATCACAAGAATGGCAAAAATCGAGACAAACAGAAGCATATTAAATAGACCATACCAAACACTAGCGTATGCGGACGACCTGGTATTGATGTGCAAAACGAAAGAACAACTAAGAAATGTGGTAAAGGACTTTGCGGATGAGGCGCATACAGTAGGATTAAAGATTAACACCAAAAAGTTGCATTAGATGATTATGGGGAATAAGAAACACTCTCTAGGGCTCTAGGACCTTTTTTTTCTTTCGAACTGTTTGTCTGGCCAGTTGCATCTGAACTGTTTGCATAATGCCTTGCCACTGTTGTTAGAATATGTACTCCTTATTCATAGAATGAATATGTGGTTGATGCACGATGGAGCTCCTGCACATTATTCAACCATGGCCCGAAATTTCCCAAACGAAAATTACAACGGCAGGTGGATAGGGCGAGGGGGTTCATTTGTGTGGCCACCTAGATCTCCTGACCTCAATCTGCTCGACTTTTGTATTTGGGGGTATTTAAAGTCGTTGGTTTATTCAAGCCCTGTGAATAATTTAAAGGAATTGCGAGAACAAATAGAACATGCCTGCCAGACTGTTCATATGAATCCGGGAATCTTTTTATGTTTATTACGACTTTTTGTTTGTATTGATGAGATCTATAAGTGGGTAAAATATCCCAACGTATTTTTTAAACACCCTGTTTATATATGTCTGATGGATGTCTCGAAAAGTGGCGTAAAAGACACAATATTAGTTGTAAATGCATATCAGGTGAAGTTGCTGATGTAAATCATCAAGATGTGGAACAGTTTACGAAAAACCTTCCTTCTACATGGTGGGGCAGAATGACCTCCCTAGTTTCAACCAATCACTGAAGGGTCCCCAGAGCAGGTAGAAGGGTGGGAGAGGTGCGGTTAGGTCGGGACAACGCCATTTTCAGTAGTCACCATGCCGTGGTCGGGAGAGCAACGCGGTTTTGTTGTTGAGACATTTTTAAAAACGGGGAAAGTGTGGTAGCGACGCAGAAAGCCTTTCGCAGGCGGTTCGGTTTAGCTCGTCAAGACAGAGTTCCTGACCCTAAAACCATTCGGAAATGGATCAATAATGTAAGGGAGACGGGATCTGCACTTCGTAAAAAACCAGTTGGGCGACCCAAGACTGTGAGAACACCCGAAAACATCGCGGCAGTTAGAGCGTCTATTGAACACTCTCCGAAGCGCTCTGCGCGGAAACATGCCGCTGCCCTTGGGTTTTCGAACAGTACGGCGAATTTTACACACAGACCTTAAGTTACACCCCTATAAGATGATGATTGCCCAGGAATTGAGCCCACAACACTACGTGAGACGTACAGATGCTTGCAATGCAATCCTAACAGCTGTACCCCCCGGCGCTATTGTGTGAACTAGCGACGAAGCGCGTTTCCACCTTTCTAGCACAGTAAACAAACAAAACTTCCGTTACTGGGCAACTGAAAACCCTAGCGAACTTCACCCAAGGCCACTTCACAGCCCTAAAGTAACAGTTTGGTGCGCTGTGTCCTCTATAGGCTTTATTGGGCCTTATTTTTTTGAGGAGGAAGGCTCAACTGTGACAGTAAATTCAGCTCGCTATTGCGAGATGTGGGAGATTTTTTTACGGCCCAAAATGGAAGAATATGATGGGGCACATGATATAGAAGCCTTCTGGTTTCAGCAAGATGAAGCCACGGCCCGTCGTTCACGCAAACTTCTGCAGGAGCAGGAGCTGTTTCCCGACCGCCTGATCTCGTTGCAAGGAGATGTTCCATGGCCCCCTAAATCCCCGGATTTGGCTCCCTGCAATTTTTTTCTGTGGGGATACCTCGAAGGTGAGGTTTACAAAGCTCGACCTCGAACTCTGGAAGCTTTGAAGGATGCAATTGAGGACGCAATCGCCGGAATCCCTCAAGATATGCTGGCGAGAGTGACCGAAAACTTCGTGGAACGCCTCAACATGTGTATCGCCCGACAAGGCCGCCACTTGGACGACATAATATTCAAAACACAATGAAAATAAAATGGCGTAGTATGTACTTTTAGAAAATAAAAACCTTTTTTTTTGTATCTTTTGCCGTTTACTCACAATTCACCTGACAAATCAGGGAGGTCATTCTGCCCCACCCTGTATGTTTCCTGGTTACCAACCGGAGGACGTGTATAGCTAATGCAGATGAAAGTGGACTTTTCTTCCCTGCATTACCCAATAAAACTTTAACCTTAAAATCTGAAAAATTATCCAAAGAGAAATTTACAATTTTGTTTTGTGTGAGCATAGCAGGAAATAAAGAGGAATTGTTACTGATCGCAAAAGGGACGCGTACTCGAGCATTCAGTGACTTATCACAAACTCAAACAGAAAAGCCTTGACATGGGAAATTATGGCTGAATAATTATAACAATTAAATAAAAGAAAATGGGGGAAAGAAGAGAAATTTTTAAACATATTTTTAAACAATGCTAGATCCAATCCTCGCGAATTAAACCTTAAAAATGTACAAATAATATTTGTACCGCCCAATACAATACATGTCAGCCCCTTGAATCAAGTATCATGAAGAAGTTCAAAGTTATTATCGAAATCTAGTTTTGAAACATATTTTACGAAAAATGCGAGGCGTTAAAACTGCACCAGAGCTTTCAAAAACAATTGATGCGTTGGAGGTATTAAGGAGCTCCCCTCTCGACAACCATCTTTAACATAGTGTTAGAAAACGTAATGAGAGAAAGCAACATAAACTTAGAAAATAATATAATTAATGGACCATACCAAGTACTAGCATACGCGGATGACCTGGTGGTATTAGCAAGAACTAAAGGAGAGCTCAAAAGGATAATCAAAACAATAGAAGAATCAGCAAGAAAATCAGGCTTATTAATAAATAAAGAAAAATCAAATTACGAGCCCTAACAACTATATATTGGGACAAAATAAAATACATATATGTCAGGTATTTGACAGTTTATTTGTTTTCCTAATAATTTTTTTAATTTAATACTAAGTAACTATTTAATTAACAACAATTGGGGCTAATCAGCAACATAAAAAACAAAATACTTATTCTATCATCGCTAATTAACAAGAAAAATGTTCACATTGCGTGGCAACTAAATATTGGGACATTAGCACGTTTTTTTTTTCTAAAATGAAGTAACATCACCCTTAGATTTTATGACCGCTCGAATTCAGTTGCACGTTGACTCAACTAAGGGATCTGCACTCTTCAGGAGTAAATCCATTCCAAATTTGCACTATTTTGGCTCTAAGTTCTGGTAATGTCCATTGTGACTTGTTCCTCAATGTTTGTTTCATTTTAAGCCACACTATTTCAGTGACATTGAGGTCAGGACTGTTGGAAGGCCAAGAAAGAACATTTACTTTGTGGTCGCCAAACCACTTTTTTCTGGTTTTGGCCGTATGACAGGGCGCTCCATCCTGCTGAAAAATGTAATTTTCGCCAACATTTAACTTCGCGATACTTGGTAGCAGATTGTTTACCAATATTTGTTGATATTTCGTGGCGTTCACGGTACCATCAATAAATTCAAAGCTTCCTAATCCTGAAGTTGCCACGCAGCCCCAAATCATCACTCCTGTAGGAAATTTACCGTACCTTTTAGGCAATCCTTTTGGAAAGCCTCATGTTTAGTACGAATCACGCGTTTGCGGTGATCACCGACACATACGGCGAATTTTGATTCGCCACTGAAAATTACTCTGAACGAATCTTCTAACGACCAAGATAGTTTAGATTTTGCCCATGCAAGCCTGGTTTTCTTCTGTTTTTCCGTCAACAGTGGCTTTTCCTTTGCCTATAAGGAAACAATTTTGTTTAAAATTACACTTTTAAATTGTTACTTGTAATTCAACCTTATAAAACTTGAGTCCACTTTTATGAATCCACCGGCGACAGCATTCCCTTGACAGATTTAATCCAGTTTCGTGATTCCATTCAGCCGTAATTTGCCTTAAAGTATTTCTTCAGCCTTTTTTCAATAGTTTTACTAATTGTCTCTTATTCCTGTCAGAAACTATTTTTGGACGACCCGGACTTTTACGTTTTTTATCTAAGATATTTCCCGTTTCTCCATAATGCTTAATTATATTCCACACTGTAGTTTTAGGAATATTAAGTTCATCCGCCACTTCACGTACTGTGTTATTGCGGCAATACTTTTTAAGCACTAACTCACGAATTTTTGAACTTGTAGAGATACCACGCGCTATTTTGTTCAATAAACGCGATTCACTCAATACGATAAGAAAAGTATTGCCGATTAAACTGACGTTTCGTTCTCCATTAATTTCGCAGCCTAGTTGTCTCATCTTCTTTTATTTTTAACAGTTACTTTGTACTGTCCCAATATTTAGTTGCCACACAATATGAACATTTTTCTTGTTAATTAGAGCCGATAGAATAAGTATTTTGTTTTTTGTGTTGCTGATTGGCCCCAATTGTTGTTAATTAACTAGTTACTTAGTATTAAATTAAAAAAATTATTAGAAAAACAAATAAACTGTAAAATACCTGAATTATATATGTGTTTTATTTTGTCCCAATATATAGTTGTTAGGGCTCGTACATGGTGTTAGGGAACAGAAAACAGGAACAAAACCAATATCTAACCTTTAAAGCAAATAACGAAGATAAAAGATACAAAAACATAGTAAACAGTGTGGTGCACCTTGGGTCAGAGATAACAAGCGAAGGAAACCAAGGAAGTGATATCAAGAGGAGAATAACTATGGGATTGAGCTCTAAACAATCTACTGAAAGACAAAAATATACAGAGCACTGAATTTAAGAGTGTACAGAAAGGCGATCAGACCAGTGGTAACCTTTGGGAGTGAAACGTGGGTATTTACAAAGGAAAATGGAAAAAGTTGTTATGTTATTTTCAAATTTGCCGCTTTATATGAATTAATTCCGTAATTTGTTTGCCGCTTCGGAAGAATTAATAACGTTATTTTAATTGCAGTCTTATTTTGGGATACCGTTTCGCTACTTTGTTGTGTCTTTCTAAGTTTGACATATGTTAACAGTTTCTTTTGTGTCAGAATTGCCGATTCTTGTTTTTCTCGCGCGTGACCTCGAACACTTCCAAGAACTCACGTGTCCCTTATTCTAGAACTTTTACGTAACATTTCGAAATATGGTGCAATCTTTTTGTGGGGGAAGTGCAAATTCCCGTGGCGTTTTAGGTCAGTCAATTTTCGATCTCTGATGACTCCGGTTTTCCGAAAACTCCATCAATCAGGGACCGTAATTACGTTAACTGCTGCAGGGGCGGTTTTTGTGTTTTTTTTTTCCGAGGGGTATCCGTTATGTGTGTTTCGTCTCGCTGTTTTACCAAGGGGTACTAAACAGACCATCGGCTACTGCCGGATTTAAAGAAAGCACTGGATTCAACCCCGGTAAAGGCAATTCTTGGTGAATTGACCGATCGCCGTTGGGCGGATTAATTTCGAAGCCCAGCTCCAGTCCCTCTGCGGATATTTTTTTATACCATCGTTCATAGAGTCCCGTCTTTCGTTCAACGTTAGCAGCCTGTTGAAATTAACGTATTTTCCTGTATTTGGAATCAACCCTCCCGGAATTGTGCCTGCCTCCACCGGAAGTTAAGGTAAAAACAGACCAGTTTTTGTGTGTGGTGAAAAGAAACTTGCCCAAAATTTGACGTAATTAAACTTTGTCTTGTTAAACCAAAAAGCGACCTTCAGTCGCGAATCGTTTTTTTATTTGCACTAATATCTGTAGAAAGGAATTTTGTTTATGTTGCATGATTCCTGTATACTCGACGCCACTGACCACGTAGAATTGAAAGATTTTAAATACCGTTGGCCATGGGCGGCGAGTTCCCCTTTTCTTGAACGTTCAAAGTATTTTGTTGCAATTTAGAATTATGAAATCACTTTTGCCTGTCATTTTCGTTGTACTGTCGTTTCCAATAATTTCATTATATGTGTTTTAAAATTTATTTTTGTATACTCTGTATTTGTTTGTGTAAAAATTTTGCAAGCTCCAAATATATAGGAGGAAGCACAATAAAGGTAAGGTCCATTCCCGTAAGCTGTTCGCTTCTCGGTCTTCCACGAGGACCTACAAACAGCTGGATTTGGAAGGTGGCGCCCACTTATTTTAACATACCCTGTACACAACTAATGATTTCCTCCCGTAAGCGATTTTTACGAACTCCCCCTACTCCTCTGAGCCTTTTCCATCTATCTGGTTACGGGTCGTCGGAAAAGCTCGATTGGCCCATAACAAAGTTTGGAAATATGGGAAAGAAAAGTACTACGCAGAATACTGGGAGGAAAAAAAGAAGAAGACACACGGAGAAGAACAAACATGGAACTAAGAGAAATCTACAAAGAACCTACTATAATAACGATAGTGAGACAAAATAGATTGAGATGGCTAAGCCATACAGAAAGAATAAATATAGACGATTGGACAAAGAAAGCACTAAGCAGAGAGGCGGAAGAAAAAAATAGAAGAGGTAGGCCCCAGAAATCCCGGTGGGGTGATTACAAGAAGATATTAAAAGTTTTGGACTCACACACTGGAACGAGAAGACAAAAGATAGAAGAGTATGGAAGAAAGAAATAGAAGCCATAGGCCTCCAGGCCTGAAGTGCTGTGTTGAATAAGATAGGAAAAGTGAATCAGAAGACGAAATACAGAAGATCTGAGGACTCTGGCTGATTTGATAAACTCTTTTGATGAGACTTTTGGCAGTTTAAAACAATTCGCAAGAGATGACTTCACGGCATTTCAAGATATAGTCTGAAGAGCTATTTCTAACTCAGTCTCATGCAGCAAAAAAAGGGCAAGATTGCAACAATCGAGCATTTTAAATTTTGTTCCATTCACCACTGATTAGCTTTTGTTAAATTACCTATATACCTATGTACACATCTATTTCATTCATTCATCACATTCTTGATTTAGTTATTGCATACAATGCATACTCATATATACTGCAAATATACAAAACTAAACAAATTGAAATGAAAATTGTGCTATTTGAAGCTTTTTTCCTTAACTGGACGCCCCCCATTACTGGGTAAAAAAGTGAGGACCGTGAGTATCCGCTTATAGGAGTTTTCATTGTACATATATGAATAACGGTTTCTACTGAAGGTAGAAGACATATTTTCAAAGGTCATTTTAGTTGTGTGCTATAGGTTTTATTTATGTTTATAATTTGACTAGAAAGTGACAGAAAGCAAACAGCAAAGTTGCCTAAATGTGATTTTTTTATCATGGCGCTTCCAGTTAAATGCAAAAAGGCGAGTTCAAATAAATTTTTATTTTTGCGCATTCTTTTTTAAACATCTTGTATTTGACTATGCTCATAATAAGGTTTATTTGTTATATCTTCTGTATCTAATCAATTTCTAGATGCATGTAATATGTTTGTAAATTTGCCCAGAAATTGGAACTCACCATTGGCAAATACTACTTCAGGAAAATAGATAATAGACGCCCATTTATATTATGTATTTGGTGTGAGCAAAAAACGAGTGAATTTTTCAAAAACAGTGTTTTATGTCCATGGTTTTAGATGTTTTCAAGGAGGGATGACCCTATTATAGCAAATACATTACAGTAAATAGTATAGCAATAAAGTTAAAGTATATTTTAAGGCCTGTATGATACGGCACATACTTTTGTACAAAACTTATAAAACAAATAAAAGTGCTACACACTTAAGCATTAACCTAACATCAAAGAGTATATAATGGGGAAGAGACTTAGCGTTAGGATATTTAGCATATACACTTAAACCACCCGTCCGCTAGGATCCAGGGCTTTGGCCCTCTGTCAGCCGGTTAAGAGTACTATTCGTAGCCCAGGGAGTTCAGATTATCTCAGAACAAAACCATTATACTACAGTTAACTGGCCTCAAAGTCCGACGCTGTTGCCATATTCAACATAACGTTCGCTCCCTTCGGATTACTAGTACCTTGGTAACAATAGACCGTATTTGCACATTTCTTAGAATTTCCACGGTTGTAAAATCCCACTTGTTATTTCTGAGTATAAATACATCTATATAATAAAATGCCGCTGGTGCAGCCGAATATGAAATTGTATATTTCGTAAAATAAATATAAATTCATTTATTTAGAAAAGCCTAATAATATTTTGGGTTAATTAAATATTTTTGTTTAATTTTGACCTTTCAAATTAAATAGAGATTTTTGCGTCCAAAATTGAAAAAAAGTCATTTCAACATACTCGGTTCTTAAGCTACTCTTCAGGTAAAATTTATTTTAAACTGTTTTCAAATCAGATCATTTACGATAAGAGGAAAAACCTTCTCCCACTACTTCCAATTGCGAACAGTTACTAAGGCACTGCAATTAGTTTGTAAAAACTTTTCGCAGTATTTACTAGTCTATTTTCAATGCCAAAACAAGTATTTGGTGCTGTTAGGTGGTTTGTCCTTTGTTTTACATTTCAAGTAATTTGATGATTCCAGGCGTACAAAGTGGTTAGCTAATTGTGGAAATGTGCATCTCTATGATCTATCCTATCTGATGAACAATTACGCGAAAAACGAATTTGTGCTATGCATTTTAGTAAACAAAATTTTACGAACTCATTGAAAAATAGATTAGTTTCTGATGCAATCCCATTGCATTATAAATCACATCAGATTACCAGTACCCAAGAGTTGACTGAAAATAATATTCCTTTTATCGCCGGAGAACATTGTGTTAGCGAAAGATGTTACTCCTAAAGTGCATAGAAACCACAAAAAAGGAGTGTTTCTGTAGTAGCAGTATATGAGGAACCCGGGGAAAATTTGGCTGCTTCATTGCAGGTTTTCCTCAAAGTGTATTCGGGATATCTATTAATTAAAATATGCAGAGACGCATTGTGTTGTTTACAGTTCCAAATATGTAAAAATATAAAAGTAGTAATTATAGCACATTACATATATATTTATCGCGGGAAATTTTATTATTATTATTATCTTAATATATAAAAAAGAAAATCGAGGGGGGGGGTGCAGCTACTTTCGTTCAATATCCAAACGCAGAGCTTTATCGTGATTCCAAGTATGTAAAAATATGTAGGCCGTTGCATTTAAAATATCAAGGTTCAGAACATTTCCTGTGAAACCGGAAGCTGCTGATAGTATCATAAAATAATCGAGATTTATGCACAGTATTGTTATTATTTTGTAATTTCCTGTTTGCTTACGGTTTTGGATATTACTATATGGAAGCCGTCTTTGCATCCCGATTGTATGCCTCAAATTTTAACAACACTGAATATTACAGGAAATAACGAATATACCTACCCCTACTAAAAGAAGAGCTAAAAGGTGTCTGTCGTCTCCGGTGTATAAAACACGCATAAATAATCTAAGAAGACAAATAGCTTCAAAACATGCACGTATTTATTGCATACAGAAAAAGATATTTAAGAATCCGATAGATATATGAATATTTTGAGTGTTCAGACGAAAAGTGTGCGGGTGTTTATTAATATGCAGCTACTGCACAAAAAGGGACATCCTTGGATAAAAGACGAGAAAGAGCTTGGCTTGAGTATGTAGTAGAAGTCCTCTGCCCTGTATCTTTTTATAAGTGAAAATTTAAAATTTTTATTACCTTGTAAAGCTACGCTTGATTATTGGTTGAGAGTAAATGAATTATCTACAGGGACTAAAAACGAGCTTCTTCAGAAACTAGTGAATAAAGTACAGCATATGTCAGTTGATGAAAAGCAATGTATTCTACTTTTTGATGAAATGAGTATCAAAAAGGGTGTTGAATATAACGCTCATCAGAACATTATCGAAGGGTTTCAAGATTTAGGACACCTTGGTCGGGCAGCTACAGTTGCTACGCAAGCATTAGTTTTTATGGTGAGAGGCCTTATTAAAAATTGGAAACTTCCCATAAGTTATTACTTATCTGGAACTACAGTTAAACATGAAGCTTTGCGTGATTTAATTGTTAAAAATATTGAGACCTTACAAGAAATTGGTCTACATATACGAATTGTAACTTGTTACCAAGCAGCTAGTAATAGAACATTTGGGAGTAACAGCAGATAAGCCGTATTTTTTTATAAAGGACATCACAATATTTGCCATGTATGATGTTCCAAGTTTGACAAAAAGCGTAAGAAACAATTTAATGACTAACGATTTTTATGTTGCTGGTAAAATCATCTCGTGGAATGATGTGGAAAAAGCATATCAGATTGATAAATCTTCCACTACAGCTAGAGCTTTATTGAAAGTTTCTGATATACATATCAGGCCAAATAGTTTCCAGAAGATGAGGGTAAAATTAGTCACACAAATTTTTTTGGAACTCAATGACTGCAACAATTAATACATGCATTAGAACTGCTCAGTTGTGAAGTTGTAGAGCTGCTAACACAGCAGATTTTCTATTAAAAATTAATAATTTGTTTGACACATTAAATAGCAGAATTTTAAAGGATCCTAACCCGTATCGTTGTCCGTTGTCTGCTAAAACAGAAAATTTGGACATTTTTTGACGCAAATGAAGCAATGGATACTGACTTAGAAGTCATATACAAAGGATCATAAGACAAGAGAGGGTATTTATTGTTTTAAAGGTTTTTTTGCTGTCTATCGAAGCTGTTTTGGGATTGCTGCGAGATTTAAGAAGTGAAGGCTACCAGTGTTTGCCGACAAGTAGATTAAATCAGGGTCCGTTAGAACATTTTTTTGGTACTGCAAGACGCAAGGGTGGTCGTTGTTCTAATCCTACAGCAAAATCGTTTAGACAAATTTTACAGTTTAACAGGTACGTGAGACTGTTGACGGCCCCCCAAAATTCAAATTGTGAACTAGATGAAGACAATTTTGTGGATTTAGAAGAAGTACCGATTAACGATCAATCTAGAGACGAGGTGAACTATAGCGGCATTGAAGAAAATCATGACGTAACTGTACGAGACAGTGAAGATCAGGAGCAAACTCCATATTATATTAACTCTATGATGGAAAAAGTTACTTTAGAAAAATGTTCTATTGTGTACGTCACTGGTTACGTAGTGTATACGATTTAAAAAAATGTAATTGCACTGTGTGTTCGAATCACATGTGTTTAAAGGGTCATTAAACGAACCAAGTGAACTGCCCTTGTTAGAAAAGGACTACAACAACAAAGATTTCGTGAAGTATTTAAAGAGACCCACTGCAACTGTAACAAACGTAGCAACGGTTTTGCTATTACGGACCTTTTCGAAATACTTTTCAAGAAATAAGACTTCCCTCAATTTTAAGAAGAATATGGTAGTTTTATGTGTTGAACAAATAAAGATTATAAATCCAGAGTGGCTCAAGGAAGACGACGAATGTTATGAACATAAATTGTTTGTTATAAAACATTTGATAAAGTGTAAATTATTTAAAATTCTGAAATGGTTATCGCATGACTTACGAGCAGCGGGTCAATATAAAAGTGCAAGTAGTACAAAAGTACAACACTTAAATAATATTTAGAATAGAATGTTTATATGTATTTTAAAATTGATATTATAGGTTGTCCCTAACTCTACCCATTTTTTTTTAATCAATCAGTGGTAACTTTAAAGTAAGAATCAATATGTTAATTGTTTCTCGCCTTACTTCCTTGAAACTCATATTTAATAATAATTATAAACAATATTAACAATTCCATCTTCAGCTTTTATTAGTTCTTTGGTGCTTTATTTCAACATGTATCACGTCATTTTTAAAAGCAATTATTAAAACATTTTTAGTTGAACAAACAACACTCCGGATCTTAGTTTCAAATTTGATTTCGGCCAAAAGCTGAAGTTGAAATTGTTAATATTGTTTATAATTATTAATAAGAAGTGATACGCTAAATATTGTTAAACACATTTTTCATATTTGATTTGATGATTTGACATGTTCACAGTGACATTGGATAATTTAAATTGTTGTAATGTTTTTCTAGGTGTAGTTAAGAACAGTTTATAAAAATTCAATTTATAATTTTATTTAATAGCGCCATTTGTTATTTGATTTATGATCTCCGTAAGTTCTTTGTGTATTTATTTATGTGCAATTAGATGAAGTTAAAATTTGTATATTTTGCTTTGTTATTAATAAACTTTTGAACCTTTAAATTTTTGGAATTATACACCGGATGTCTCTGGGGGGTGGCTCACCCCTATACAGTTTTTCTTTTAAATGTTACAAAAATGAAATTTGGGGGATGTGTATAATAATAACGGTAGGAATTTGGAGCACGTGACAAAAGCGAATCAAAATCTTTAGAGCGGGTTTAGAAAAATAAGTTTTCAGATTTCAAAAATTTTGGTAGCGCGCCATTTTTACAGCCAGGCATTATCATAAAAATGGTTTTTATCATTTTCTGTCCGTAGCCGTCGATCCAGGTACTGTGTAATGCAGTAGAACTGTGATTTAAACATTATACTACCTAAACCAATCGGGCAAGAAAAACAATCCTGTACAAGCACAATACGGCAACAGCGGTATAACGGACAGGCACCACTGGTGACTAATAATAGGCGCAGGTAGAAAACCCGACTAATTTACTGCACCTTTAGGGTTTAAAACAAATTTAATTTCATAAATGGCGATAGGCAACACATTTTACAGCGTACTCTAACGTAAGGCTAGGTCTCTTCCCCATTATATACTCTTTGCTAATATTATAAAATCTTGTTAGAATTCTACTTTATCGACAGTCACAGACATGATTATTTTGACAGTTTTCTCACAGATATCAACGTAATTTGCACCTATTTGCGCAAGCTCACAAACAGAATTTTATACTAAAATCTGTTCCGTGTAATAAACGTTTTACAATATTTTGTACAAAATTCTGTGCCGTGTCATACAGGCCTAATTGCATATTTAATTTTCCCAAAATAGCCAAAGACAGGATTGAAATAATGTATTTCATCAATTTATTTGAAATTAAATAACTGGCTTAGGAATAGAAATAGAAGAAAAAGAAGCTTTAAAGGCACAAACTGAGAACACTTGGTACTATTTATAACAAATAGTTTTCAAATTGTCATTAGTTTCTTTTGAAATATGTAGCACAAACGTGCGTGTGAATGAAATCCATATCTGGTTTTTAGCTCAGACATTTCTGTTTTTAACAAATATCAAAATTTGTTAGTTGTTTGTTTCTATTAAAATGATATCCCTAAATACCCTCCTGCTTTAGAAAAATAAATACATCAACGCTTTTTTCATTGAAAAGAAAAGAAAGTAAGCTATCCACTGAGGTAAAAACCAATTATGCATTCCCTAATAAAAATGTGAGCTAATGCAAAATAATTTGTTAATTGTTTCTTGCCTTACTTCTTTGAAATTCATATTAATGTTTTAAAAATAATAATAGCCACAATAACACCTGTTGATATTAAAACTATTATTTTTAAAACATTAATAATATACAAGGTGATTCATTAGCCTCTTTACAAACTTTGGCAATGAAAACGAGATGTAATTTAATGAAGAAATGTTCTTACGAATGCAGTTTCTATATTTCTTTGTTAAGCAATTATAGGGTTTTTAAAATAATTATCTCTTTGAACACTAAATTAAGTTGAAAAAACGTAGCAGCCATGGTTTACCATAACAAAAGTTAGTAAAAAAATTATCACCTGTCAACAGCAGTTTGTTTATATCTAAAGTTTCAGTACGGTTTCTTAAAAGTTCTACTTAGCAACGATTCATCCATTTTTTAACAAAGAATATGCGGACATTGTTTTTTTCCAAATAAATGGATTGGTAACGGAGGTCCTATACCACGACCACCTAGATCACCCGACTTAAAACCTTGCGATTTTTATTTATGGGGTCACTTCAAGCAACTTTCTTATGCCGTGGAAATAAATGATCGTCATCAATTATTGCAGAGGATTCGAGATGCTGAAACTCATATTAGAAATAATGTGAATTTGTTGCGCGTGCAAGAGAGTTTAGTTCGTCGTTGCCAGTTGTGTATTCAGGAGAATGGACTAATTTTTGAAAATTTACTGAAGTCTCAAGGTTGCTTCCTGTTTGTTACAACAAATGTTTTAGATTTTCTTAGAATATAATTACTCATTAGTGTTCAAAGAGATAATTATTTTAAAAATCCTATAACTTCTTAACAAAGAAAGATAGAACCCACATTCATATCAACATTTCTTCATGAAATTACATCTAGTTTTCATGGCCAAAATTTGTAAACAGGCTAACGAATCGCCCTGTATATCTCAACAGAAACAAATGGCAAGCACAATATTTTTAACATACAAATAGGTCCCATCTAAGCAATGCTTGTCCTATTTAATCAACCTTTTATCTCTTAACATTTCGTGGATCTCAGTAATATCAATTCTGGGGATTTGTTAAAAACAACTTTAAGGGTTTAAAGCACGGGTATTTAAAATATGGTTAAAAATTAAAATTTTATGCATTCCTCCATCTCTAGTTAACAGACAGAACGACTTACCTTTTCAAGCAGATCATTATTATCTGCTTTTAAGATTTCATAACCGGTCTGAAGCTCTGCAAGGTTACGTGTAACGGTGAGCAGTTCCTCGTGCAATTTCTTAGCCTCCTCCTGGCAATCTTTTAGGAGCTTATTTAAATCACTGTTTTCCCTTTGTGCATCTCTGAGTTGCACCTCTACAACTGCACAAGCGAGATCTTCACAAGAAGCTCCGCTTTCGAGTGCACTGAAACGATATTCAACACTGGGGCTGCTGTCCATCTCTACACTTTCATTGCGGTGTCGGACAGCTTGCAATTCTTCAAGGAGGGCACTTAATTCCAGGCACTGCGATCGAAGGTTCTGCAATTCCAGGTCTTGCTGCTGGTGCATTTCTAGAAGATCCTCATAGTTTTGTTCGCTGGATACTGCCTTATCGTGCCATATCATGTACTGCCCTTCTACTTTTTTTAACTGCAAAGTATTAAACATATATTCAGCACTTAACAATATTATTTTAATTATTAAATAAATATAAATGTACCAAAAGGTATGGCTTGAAAAGGCTGCCATGTCGAATTCACTGTAAATTTTTACAAATGATATTATTATTTTAACAAAAGCATGAGCTGGGAAGCCTTCCATAATCTTCTACTGCCCCGCAAAACAAAAAATTATCATTAAGCCTCTCAAGATATTAAAAATTTCAAATTGAAAGGCAATAATTTTAAATTATTTAAGAGGAAACAGTGAATGTTTTGAACCGGAAGCCATCGATAGCTATTATTTTATTGCGAAGTGTCAAACTAATTTTTTGGTTCTATTCAATAAAATAATTCGAACGAACAAATGACTTTCAATGGTTTCAGTTTCAAAGTATCGTGGTTTCTTCTTCTTTAGCAAGCCCTTCTTATCCACTCCTGAACATAGGCTTCCCCTCTCTATCATGGTTTACTATTAAATAATTCAAAAGTAATAGGTTTGGATTTGAAATTTTTAAATTTATACTATTTTGAAAACTAAATACAAAAGAACATTTGTAAAAATTTGGATTGGATTACATTTCGCAAGATTATCAAATCTACACCCAATATATAGGGTATATCTAAACGTGTGTGAAAAACATTAACCACGTATAGTTTCTTTACACGAATTCACTAAACTATAAATATCTTTTTTGTTTCTTCCTTCATTTTGATAAACTCCAACGTTTTGGAAAACTAACAGTCCAAGATTAATTTACAGTCAAGAAAAATGTAGAATAAAATGTAAAAAGTGCATGAAATCTGAGCCTGAAGTGAACAATTTGGTTTAAAATTTGGCAATTGTGTGCGTATTTTTAGAAGCTGCAAAAAAGACTCGGTTAACAATCTCATTTTCAAAATATACTTTAATTTAAACATTTTTAAAACAACTTTCCACTTCAGGATTAAATATTAAGTGATAGCTATTTTTGTTGCTTCTCTATAAATAAGATTATTGTAGTTTCTATGTGATTTAAATTTTATTTTTAATAATTCACATATCCATTTTGTTCTAGTTCTAGTATAAATTCTATGTTCGATTGTGTATTATTAATATGTTAAAAACCAATAAGTATGTTTACATTAAGTACTAGGGAAATTGGGCATTTTACAAATTACACACTTCACAATGCCATTCAGTGTATATCGGTCAAACAATTAGAAACTTTGCTGCCAAACACAAAGAACATTTATTTAAATTACTGTTGCTTGTATTAATCGAAAAATTTCCAGAAAATTATTTGTTAAAATGAAATGCGGATAAAATGTTTACCATATTTGTGATCACGAACATAAACTGAATACATTGGAAGCATTTGAAATGTAAAAGCACTCAATGAATCAATAAATTGAAATCAGTTTTTGTCGTTTTTAAAAGCTCTGGAACAGAATATGAAGTTCAAGATCAAATATGGTACAATTACACCCGTTGTGCATCTTGTATCGGTTTTGATAATGACTTTAAACATGCCAGAATAGATATGACCCGCATAAATCAACCAAAAACCTTCAAAGTTATTATTACAGCTACCTATTAATTAACTTACATTTAGTTAAGAAACAATCAATCTTATTTTAGTACATAATAATGTGAATACTAAAGGACGGTACTTACTCTGTCTTTAATGGTATCTCTTTCCTTATACAAATTATCCTGTTCTTCCTGAAGTTGGGCAACGTATTTTTCCAAACTATCAATTTCACCACGCAGACGTCGCTGTAACTCGCGAGACTCGCCATCCTGATAATCTTCAAATGTTCTATTTTCCAAATCTGCTATTTCAGTTCGAAGCTTTACGATTTCTGTTGTTTTATCAGTCATCTGCCTACCTACAAAGCATCATCTATAAAGTAAACATAAACAAAAGCTTTTTCTAAACCTATTTATAACTAAAACCATTCCACATATCCATTTTAAAAACTACCCCCTTTAAAACATTCTAAAGACTACGTGTTTTTTTTCAACAGACTTAGTTAAAAGTGTGTACTACTTACTTAATTTCTTATTCCTCTCTTTTTGTACGTTAAGTTCATACTGAAGATCAGACTTTTCAAAACGTTCTACATCAATCTCATGACGTAATTTATTGATTTCCTTGTCTTTTTCTTGCAAGCGGCCTGATTTTGATGGCGGAGTGTGTAGGAGGTCCTGCAGTGGGCTTTGGGATAGTAAATATGAATCTCCTGCTTGCAATCCTAAAGTTGGTACAGATTTTGGGTTTGAATGCTTGCTAATGCATTGATTGATTATTCGAAACAGTTCTTCCTTTGTAATATTAGTCTTCATGACTTCTAAATATGACCGTATGAATACTTGCGTTGTTTGCGACAGCCTATGACATAGGGGCGATGTGAGGACATCTCTTTTGTCAATTATGCACGAGTAATGAAGTAGCAGAGATAAAATTACTAGTAAATCTATTTTTGATAAATCCTGAAGAGCAAGACCATCTAAGTATATGAAAGTAAACTCTGAGTATTGTTCCCTTAGAAACTGTATGATGGTAGTTATATTTTCTAGGGTATTGGCGTCATTTCGAGTCCTGAGGAAAAGTAGTATTAGAAACTGGTAAATGACAACCATGTTATAAGGTAAGCTTACAGAAGTTTGAGTAAACTGGACAGAAATAAACCATCCCTTAAATCTTTCAAGCAGTGTACCGGTTTCGACAATTTTAAGCAGTTCACCTAAAATAATTGTATTTGTGAATATTCTAATATAATTTGTGTAAAACAACTTACCCATTCAATAACTACAGCTTCCCACTTTCTGAAATCCATTTCTTTTTTAATACTTTATGGAACAATACCAAAAAAAATACATTTATTAATGCAGATTCACGTGTAACTGTCACCCGTTTTTACTGACCATCGATGACCGTTTGTTTTTGAAATATAACAAACGCTCCCATTGGTTGATCAACTAACGGTCGTTTGTTTTTATGTGTTGCAGTACAAATGAACTACGCCGAGTGAAATTAACTAATACATAATCTAGCAATCTCTTCTTTTTACAGTTATAAAAAAACATATTGCAAGGTACAAATAAAGCTTGTACTAAGAAAAAGTTTGACATTTAATAGCTAAAAGTTTAACTGTATGCCGGAGTATAATGATTTTCTTAATACAGTTGCTACTAATAATTATTTTCTATTCAGTGTTGCAAGTTGCAATAAAATAATTAAACTTTATTTGTACTGGGGGTTCATAAATGGTTTATAGAACGTACACAAGGTTTGCAGCTTGTTGTATAACATGATTTTAAACACTGTCGTAGTCAAAATGAAGTCAAGGTTACATTTTTAATGTAAAGTATATAAAAAATAAATAATATTGCCTATCATATTCTCGGTCCTAGTAAACTCCTTTGTTGAAACTCTAAGAGTAAGAATAACATTGGAAATTAATTCGTACACTTAGAAATAGAATATCGATATCGTCAACGTCTACGCTTGTCAGGACTGTTTCATCTTCATGTACGTTAAGTTGTGCTGCCCATCTTTTTTGAGCCTTCGTACATTTCATCTTCCCGTAGGTCGGTGTTCGTATAATAATTTTAAAATTCAATGATCGTTTATTCTAAAGACATGGTCAAGCCAATTTTGTCTAACCTTGTTCATTATTTCTAAAATAGGTACTTCTTATTTCAAGCTCGGGCAGTATTTCTTTGTTTTTTATAATCTTCCCACGTATATCCAGCGGCGGATCTTAAGAGTTTCATTTCTATTGACTAAGTCAGAGTCCAATATTCGCTCCTATATAGGAAAATTGGCCTTGCCATTATTTTATACAGTTTTATAAGCATAGGTACTACAATTACATATTTTCTTTATCGTTCCACGCGTGTATTGGCATTTGCTTAATTTGAAATAATTGAAGTTTGTTTCTGTTCTAAGGGCGTTTCATTTAACACGATTTTTGCACTCGGATGTTTTGGCCTTCTAAATGCTAATATCTTGGTTATTCTTGCTTGCTTGCTTTGAAAGAGGGTGATCTAGGACGCGGTTTTCCAAGCATCTCTATGCACTTAGGCTATCTGGCCCATTGTACACCCTAACTAAGAATTTTGCCTATCTGGGGGTAATTCCAACTCCAGTAGGGATTTTTAACGTGTCACACATCGCAGTGGCACGGGACCTACGGCTTTACTTCTTATCCGACAGAAGGCGCATTTTCAGATTTTTTCCCGCTAGAAAAATCTCGCCGACCTCAGCCAGGTTTGAACCCGCGTCCCTCGGATCTAAAGACAAATGCGCTAACCACTAGACAACCGAGGCCGGCTCTTGGTTATTCTACTGCTCCAACTTCAATTCGTTAGCTACTTGTTTGAGAAACAGGAAAAACACTAGAAAAATTTTCAAAAATCTTGTCCTATTTAAAATAAATTTTTTATTTATGTTGTTCGTGTTTTCTATTTCTATACTAATTATGAATTAGCGATCACATAAGGTAGGAATTGTCAAATGTAATTTCAATAGAGTGCCAATTTTTTCTGAAAATGTTTTAAATGCCGTGAGATCAATAAAAACCCAAGCCAAAGACACCCTTGGAATTTTCAAGACTTGTCTTAGGGTAATCTGTAATTATACAGATGGATCCATTATACATATTTTTAACTGTCATACATTAATAATTGACAGTTTACATTTCAAATTTTATTAGGTTATTTATTTAATTATTTAGCAGATATTTAAAATTAACAATCTATTTTTCCAGTGTTTGTCTATACTTTTAGTTAGCTGTATTCAAGGTTACATTGCCGAGCCAAGTGTTCTGTAAACATTACAGTGCGCAATGCTCTTGGTAAGAGAAAGCAGATTACTCAGGTACTGTTGTCGCACACGTTTAAAAGCCCAGCTGGGTACCGCTTATATTAATCTATGTCCGGCGCTGTTTTGTTTATTCAGCTTCCTTTTCTTCTTTGAGTGCTTTATCTCTTACGAGACGTAGCGATCTTCTCTGCTATGCATGTGTTGCGCGTTTAAAGTACCACAGACATAGAGGACCTACGGGAAGTATAAACACTTCTACTCCAGAGAAAATTTACTAGGCAGAATACCTCGCTGGTTTGCCATTGCCTTGCGAGGGAGAACGGCCGTTAAAAATGCGAGAATATTTTTCTGTTAAGGCAGATTAAGGCAATCTAATGTTTTTCTCGTGCATTTATGTCTTAAGGAATTTTCGACAAAACGGTTGCAATCTTCTGCTACTCACTGCAGAGCGGTAGACTGGTACATTGTAAGCAATTCGACGCTAAGTTATCAATCTGTGTATCGGTTAACACTGGTTGGCGTTTTGGCCTTTTAGTCAGCAAAATAGTCTTCGAACATCAGTCGGCATTATGAATCTCGTCGGCGTTTTGGGCATTCGGTAAATTGTTCGGGCCCCCTTTCCATTTAAGATGTACAGTTTGGTATTTATTGCTCGTAGGGTATATACAGTGCTTTCGTAAAGTAGTGGATAAATTCGATAAAACATTTTAGAAGGGTTTTCGCAGAAAATCCTCGAACACGTCAACCTTAGTTTTTATGAGTGCATCGTTCCTGATAATTGTCATTTTTCGATCGTCTTTTGTTTTCGCACTATGACGTCATCGACAATTTTTTTAAATGGCACCTCATACTTTTGTTCACGAATTTGGATACAGCACATTTTTCTGCGTACAACACTGTCAAAAACATATGACCTTGACCTTCAGTTAATTTAACCATTTTTTTATAAAATGACAAAGTTACTACTCAATAAACACTAGAACTACACTACTTTTGACAAACAAAAGATAAAAAATGCATTCTTACAAGAAATAACTCCAAACAACTGTCAAAACCGCCTTTTTTTAAATTATTATTGGTCTACTCTAATCACTTTACCATACATTTTGGAAACATTGGGACTGATTATTTCGAAAACTTTCCTCTTCAAGGTCATATGTTTTTGACAGTGTCGTACGCAGAAAAATGTGCTGTATCCAAATTCGTGAACAAAAGTATGAGGTGCCATTTAAAAATATTGTGGATGACGTCATAGTGCGAAAACAAAAGACGATCGAAAAATGACAATTATCAGGAAAGATGCACTCATAAAAACTAAGGTTGACGTGTTCGAGGATTTTCTGTGAAAACCCTTCTAAAATGTTTTATCGAATTTATCCACTACTTTACGAAAGCACTGTATGTGGTCTTGCGTTTGTCGCCCGGGTCGGAATGCCGCTTGTTCTTCTTCTATTTTTTCTTCAATTTCCCTTCTAAGTCTTTTCTCTATTATCCTGGTATAGAGTTTCAGTGCCACTGGGGACAGGCATATTGCCCCGCAGAAATGAAATATCTAAGGCGCGTAATAGGCAAAACAAG
This sequence comes from Limonius californicus, assembly GCA_014611495.1. Lineage (NCBI taxonomy): Eukaryota > Metazoa > Arthropoda > Insecta > Coleoptera > Elateridae > Limonius > Limonius californicus. The sequence goes on from JABXWE010010207.1 coordinate 46,779, forward strand.
ACGAGACAGGGTCAGAAATAGAAGCGTAAGAGAAGAATTACAACAAAAACCAATAGTGGAGGAAGTAGAACACAAACAACTACAATCGTATGCACATCTCAATCGAATGAATAACCCCAGATACCCAAAGAAAATTTTTGAGATGAGAACCGACGGAAGAAGAACAAAAGGGAGACCTAGGAAAGAATGGATAGACAATATCAGGGAAACAGCTGAGAAAAGGTGAAAAACCATAGAACAAATCCGGATCCTTTCCAGGAATAGAAGACAATATAAGGATTGGCTCAATACCCCAACACCATAATGGTATATGGGAGAAGAGAAAGAAAGAAAGAAAGTTTGGTATTTAGGTAATAAAGTTTTATTACGAGCTTCAGTAAAAGCGTGCTTCGGTTTTAGCTACTTCTTTCATAACCCATGTCCGTTTTGTGCAGCCTAGCCTAGAGCGCCGTGGAGGTCGTCTAAAATACTTTCTTTTTTTATCCTATTCATAATAGACTTAAGTAAAACACACCAGCAGCGGACTGAATACTTTGAATCGGCCCGCGCAACGCACTCATAACATTGAAAACGTTTTGAATGAGAAATCTATAACGCCGGCCCTTACGAAATCAATCCCGGTCAGCCAGTTCATCACTGACAACCACAATTAGAAGTGTTATTATTTGCATTTCTATTATCTTTCATAACTTAAAAAACTATTTTATTTTAAGATTTGCGTGTATAAGTAGGAAATACCTAAAGCTTCAATTAACAAATACAATATTATTATTAAAATGATATTCTTGCTTAACTGGTTAATTCATTATTTAATATATCTGTTAAAACTATTTATTATTCGTATGCATGTAAAAATTTTATTTGTTCAGTAAAACACTAATAAATTTTAAGTGAATAGATCGTAAGATAATGTTATGTAGTTTTAACTGCGTCGCATTTTAAATATGGAATTAAGATAGAGTGTTTAAAATATTTTCAAGACAAATCAAAAGACGTTAAATCTTTATTAATTTACGAAAACATAATGAATATTTTCAAAGTGTATATATCATTTTGCCCCCGTCTGCATCTGTGGAACGGCTGTTTAATACCGGTGGCCAGATTCTAACCCCTTAAAGGAACAGGCTGTCGGATAATTCTTTCGACTATTAATACCAAAAATTCGCAGAAAACGCAATATATATTTTTATAATTTTTATTAATATATTTACACAAACTTTTTTTAAATTGGCGTTGGGTTTTCATTTTAATAGAAAGTGTACCTATTTAACGGCAGGGGATACTAAAATTTCAGATTGTGTCATTTGTTTATTTTTTGTGTTTATTGAAATACCTGGACTTTATTCCTAGGTGTCTCGGGTAGCTCACCATAATGATCAGCCGTTCCTGAATTAACAGAAGCGATCATTAATTTGGTATTGCTGTGAGTCTTGAATAGGAGAAAGAGCCTGAGAATGTTTTGAGAATCATTGACTAGCTCTCAGTCAACCCTATATTTCTCCCTTAGATCATTCAACCCCTACGGCTACTCGGGGATGAAAACCAGTCAGAGAGATCAAGAGTAACTGTATTCTCAATTATATAGAAAAAAATTTTCTCCTGCTAGAATCGAACCAATAACCTTCAGATTACTAGGTCAACCTCTTGAGTACGAGGGCAGTTCATTAAGTTCATGATAAATGAAAGAAAGCAATTGTTTTTTTACCAAAACTCATTTTATTTTTCAACATAGTCACCTTTCAGCTCATTGCATATAGTCCAGCGTTTTTCCAATTTCCTGATCCCTTCCAAAAAATAGGAGTTCGGCAACTCTTCAAAATATGCGTTTGTTGCAGCAATCGCCTCATCGTTTGAGCCAAATCTTTTTCCGCCAAACCATTTGTTCATATTCGGAAACAGGAAATAATCACTGGGGGCCAAATCTGGCGAATATGGTGGATGCGGAAGCAATTCGTATCCTAACTCATGGAATTTAGCCATGGCGACTAAACACCAAAAGTGATCGTTTTTTTCCGTAAATCGTCGTGAAATTGGTCCAATAAGTCTGCATAATACTTTCCGTTTATCGTTTTTCCCTTTTCAAGTTAATCGATGTAGATTACACCGCGTACATCCCAAAGAACTGTCCCCATGACTTTGTTGGCCGATAAAACCGCCTTCGCCTTCTTTGGAGCCGGTTCACCATGACAAGTCCACTGTTTTGACTGTTCCGTGGTCTCCGGTGTATGGTCATGGACCCATGTTTCATTCACAGTTACGTATCGACGACGCAAATACTCGACACGATTACGATTAAACATCGCCAAACACTCCTTTGAAGTTGTCATTCGATTACGTTTATGATCAATTGTAAGCAAACGCGGCACCCAACGCGCGGATAGCTTTTTCATGTGCAAATATTTCACCAAGATGTTATGTACCTGCCCGATTGAAATGCCAACAATGTCAGCAATCACACGCACTTTAACTCACCGATCATCCAATATTATGCCATGGATTTTATTGACCATTTCTTGTGTGGTGACCTCAGTTGGACGCCCCGAACGTTCTGCATCATTAGCACTTATACGACCACAACGAAATTCAGCAAACCACTTCTGAATCATTCCAAACGATGGCGAAGAGTCCCCATAATGTTTGATAAGCGATTTTTGGGTTTGCGTAATATTTTTTCTTCGCAAAAAATAATGTTTTATCAACACACGAAATTCACTTTTTTCCATTTTTTGAAAATTCACTGAACTAACTGACAGATCTGTCTGAAAATATTTCCATTGCCTATTTAAAGATAGTACTTTACTAATTAGGTCATACATAATTAATTTGCTTGTCGGTTATAATAATAATAATACTAAAAATTGTACAATATGACGAAATTTGATTAATAAAATCCATCCCTCAAAAATACGCTAAAATTTTAGTTTCTTATTAAAAAACCAATTTACCAAAAAAAATTTTTTACTGTAATAGAGATTGCTTTTATTCAAATTAACAGTAATAATTTTAGCTGATTTTTTAATTTGTATACCTAATTGAATACTGGATATGATATCCCAACCTAATTGTTACGATTTTACATCGTCTAAAAAATTTAAGTGTAGTAGGTAGGTAATAATGCGAACGTAAACTTTGTTTTTTAATAATTTTTTATAATACAATGAAATCGAATTTTTTTGAATTTTATGCTGTTAGCCCTTTATACATTTAGTTATTATTATCGGAGAGTATTTTATATTTTGGAAATAATTAAAAGTTAAAAATATTTCTATTTGTATAACGTTTTTACAACGTTATAGCTAGCGTCACCTAGATTAGGAGAAACGTATCGCAGTCGACGAATACAGTTCTCGTTAACATCAGATACTTTAATATATTAATACAGGAAACTCATATAAGTTTAGCATGATGAAATGCGAGACATTGATAGTGGCGTCATCTAAGCAGTTCGGTGGGCAAGTTTTGTAAATTTGGATAATAAGTTTACAGATTACTGTTTTAAATTCATTTAAATAAATAAAAACCTAACCCTACAAAATGTT
>JABXWE010010209.1:0-45117 GCA_014611495.1 Limonius californicus
AGCTGTACAAGAAACTGTTCGCTTTGGCGGAGGGTCTATTATGGTATGGGCTGGCATATGTTTAAATGGGCGCACCGACCTTGTCGTAATTGAAAACGGTTCCCTAACTGCATTACGTTACTTAAGGGAGATTTTAGAACCACACATAATTCCTTTTGCGGATAATATGGGAGCAGATTTTATTCTACAGCAAGATAATGCCAGGCCACACGTGGCTAGGATAGTGACAACTTTTTTAAATGATCATAATATTGAAGTAATGGAATGGCCAGCTCACAGCCCAGATCTCAATCCCATCGAACACCTATGGGATACATTGGGACGAAGATTATTGGAACGGCAGCCTATAGAAACCATCCAACAACTTCAAGACATTCTTATTCAAGAATGGGAACAACTGGCCCAGGAGATGATCAGAAACTTGATCGAGAGTATGCCCCGTCGTTGCGCTGAAGTTATCAGAGCCAGAGGAGGACACACTCACTACTAAGGATAGTTTTAAAATAATGTCTTATTTAAAAATGTTAAAAAAATAAAATTATTTAATCGAATTATTGAAATGAATTTTTTCCTCTCCATAATGCATTCGCCATATTTAAGTAATTTATACACCGACAAGGCTGATGTGTACACATTGTCATCGTAAAATAAAATTTTCGTTATATTTAAAACTATGTGAAATATAAGCTTATGAAGAGGTGGCTCCATTTTCATTTTGAGTAGTTATATATGTATACAGGGTGTCCCTAAATTGTCTTAAAAGCTTCAGGTAACCTTTTTCCTTTAAGAATTCTTAAGACAAAACTGCAAGATAGATTTTGCTCCGCTGCTTAATTTTCTTGTGCGATGGTGTTAAAGCTCATACCTTTAGTGCAGAATTTTAGCCAGGGAAACCCTATATATATATATATATATATATATATGTATATATAATTATATATATATTGTTATAAATAATTAATAATTAAGGAGGAGGAAACAAAGATAAATTAATTTTAAATTTTCCTTTGCAACTAGCAATTATATTTATTAATTGAAAGATAACTTTTAATACTTTGAAAATAAATGGGCGCCAGGTGACAAATTTAAAACTTGCCTCCAAATAATTCAACAAAAATATAAATCCCAGGACTAGCTCTCGAACATGATTACTCAAAATCTCAGTAGTCGGATCTGCATATAACGTACTGGATAACTACGAGTAAATGGGCAAATACATGAACTACCCAAACGCAAGCAAATTCCAGTCAGTCCAGCACCTTAGCCGGTCTGCGTATTATAACCTATAAATGCTTATAGAAAATGCTAAGTAACAGTCCGCAGTTTTAAAATATTGTTTTCTGTTGTCGCCTCTGTGCTTCTGTAATCTCGTGCTTCCTGTCTAGGTACGTAATAATTGTATTACCTTTTGAAGTAAGCTCTTCATACAAGTATAAATATTTCTTATTTCCGTCCTTAACTTGTTTAACAGCCTCCGAAGCAGCGTCCCAAATTCCGGTGCGCATTTCTACCAAATCTCCCAACTTCGAAGAGGATCACATTACTCATAAATTAAATTTGTGAGTAAAACCAGCTTTCACTATCTTCAATGAAACTCGTTTTTTTTAAACACACAAACGGATACTTTATTAATTAACAATATTAATTATTTTCCTAATTTTATTTTTATGAGCAAAGGAAATGCGTGTACTCTGATGAATTTACAAAAAAGCTCTCATGCATTGTTTTGTCAGCAAAACTCCATAACAACGGACAAAATCGCCATAACTACGATGCCAAAATTGCATAAAAATTATCAAAGGATACTTGGATCTAAACACAAATTGAAATTCTAATTTTGGCAGGTAAATAATAATAATTAAAAATGATCATAATTTATCGGCGTCATTGTCCAAACATGTATTAACTTAATAAACACTTTATACAAATTCTAAATTAACCTTAAACATACACTTTTTACATCACAATAGTCCAAACCACATTTCCACTAATTGTTCCGATAATGCAGTAAATTCCTTCGTGACTTCATAAATATCAGAGCTAATCTTAAAATTAAGCTCGAAGCATTTTATTGTATCTTCTATACGTATTTCTTTACATATTTAAACATTTAAATAAGAATATTTAACAATAATTCTTTTTGTCGTAGGTTTATATCAAAATACGAGTTTGGCAGTGTTTCCAACCAAGCAAGAAGTTATCTGCGTTTTAGTCTGCCTTTTATTATTTACCACAAAGAAACCAAATTCTAAGACATCATAAAAATGTACGAGTATCCTTTAAAATTGACATCGAACGAGCTAACGAGTCAAAATTTTTAATTTAATTGCATAATTTTTACTTCACCAAGGTATTTTTGGTTCAAAAACAAGTTAAAAACCCCCCTAGGAACATATATTCGATGTACTTTGTGATGCATAGACATCTGCGACATTTTTCCAATATTATCCAATATACATATTTGTATTTAATCGTCATTTCGTTTTGCTTAGTATTTGGCGTCTAGGTTTATTTCTAGATATGTGGTTTCATTACGACGGGTAATGTATTGTTGATTGTTATTAGATAATGTTCATGCTTTTTGTTAATGAAGTCAATATGTACTGATTTACCTTTATTTATTCTAATGTACCGCTTTCTTGTGCAGTTATTTATATCATTATTTGCATTTTGTAGATTGCTGGTTGCTTCCTAATTTTTCAACTGGAAGGATCACTATATCAGCAGAAAATGTCGCTCGCACTACATGATCAGTTGTTGGTATGTTACAAGTGTACATTAGGTAGAAGGTTGGTTCCAATAAACGTCTTTGTGGCACGCCTGCTTCTATTTCTTTTATAGTTAAAAATTTAACCTCTTATTTCACCCTGAACATCCTTCTAGTTATGTAAGATTTTAGTACTTCTACAGATCTTTACGGCAATTTTTTTCTAGTTTGTTTATTAATCCAACAAGCTAAATTTTGTCAAATGATTGGGCTGTGTTTAAAATATCGTTAAGCATGTTTTGTTTCTTCTATTGCTGCACTGTGATATCCTCGATTATGTGCACCTAATCTATTATTGAGTGTTTTCCTCTGTGTCCGAATTGGCGAACTGAAACCAGCTCGTCCCTTTCCATTATAGATTTTAACCTTTTCAACAGCAGTTTGAAATTATTCTGACATACTCTCGAACTAAGTGAGTTAATTCTACGGTTGCAACTCCAAAAATTGGTGAACAAATTCTTCCGATGTTCTGAATTATTTTCGCATCCGAGGCCGAGTTCCGCGTTATCAGACAAAACTTCTTACAATATGTTCTTAAAATAATGGACCTTCAAACGTGTATATACATTTCAATCTATAAGACGTAGTATTTTAAATATTGAGCTGTATAACATAGACTTTTTCAATTTGAAATATCGAGCGCACATATACTTCTCGCAGTTGAACAATGCCAAAATGCTATTGGTATATTCACAAATACACACCATATACATTTTAAGTTTATGTATCACATTTCGGTAAACAGCTGTATAACAATTTTATGAAAACCGACTTCAGTAAAAACTGTAATTAGAGATGATTATAGTTCTAAACCAAAGATTATTAGACGAATTTCTCTAAGCTCCACATTCAGACCACACTGAGAATTGAATTCGATGGTAGTCAATGCAACTCGGAGAGCTGACTTCCACGTGATATTTATGTTTAGCTTAAATATACAAAATCTAGGTGACGTTTGTACGATTGTTAATTTTTCCTTCTAGAATATTCATGCAATTGTTAACAAAAAGAAAGTGCACAATCAGGAAAACATTGTATTAAATTATTAATATAACGTCTACAGTAATGCAAAATTTGACCTACTGTAATGATGCTATATCGTAATCTACAATAATGCAAATAATATAAGGAAAACATGTATTTGGAACAGTTATGTTCACCGAAATTAACCGGAAATGATCCTAGATTATAGTACGAGCTAGCTAAACGGGTGCCATCAAAGCAATAATTTATAGATACAACTGTTGTAATAACTTGATAAATGATAACAGCTCGCTAGATGTAACTAAAGTACCACTAACAAGTACATCGATGAAATAAGAACTACCAAACACACCGTGGAGCTATGCAATAGGGACACTGTTCAATATTTAACATCTTCCAATGCATTTGCTTGTTTTACACTTACCAATCACAACTAATTTTTTTTGAAAGCAGTCACATGTCGTGCACAGCGCAATAAAATACGTCATCAACAAGTGCAAGTCCTTCCTCCATACAACAATAATAATATACACACAACACCATTACGCAACGATATTTGTTGAAAATGAAAATCTATAAGTAAATAAAATTAAAACAAGACAATGAAGGCATGTGTAAAAATAAAGCTAAAACCAACATATATTTACAAAGAAAATAGTACTAAAAATGTTACAAAGCATTCCGTCTCAAATAAACCGGTCGTTCGTTGACAGACGTAAAATAACGTTCGTTTGAATTCTTTTACTATAGTAATGGTACGAATAATTATATCGGGGAATTAAAATATGTTGAATTAAATAAATTATCGTATTCGTTATTTGTGTTTTCCCGAGATGTTATTTTTTGATAAATATGTGTTTCAGTGAACTGTATTTCGGTGAACTGTTATTGACAAATCAATCAAATTTGTTTTCGATGAACTTCCGAAACCTGAAAGTTGCCATTACTAGCGCTGTACGGCTAATAGGTAACTAAGAGAATTGTATTTTAATGTGTTTACCTCCTAGTCGGTGATTTGATGAGAACTATGAGAAAAATGATAAAATCGAGAGGAAAAATCCTTTAAGTCTCATAAAAGCGAGCAAGAAATGTAAATGATCATTTCGACCGCTAAGCGGTCATCTTCAGTGCTGATGGATTACACGCTGCAACAAAGCAACGACGTGACCTAAGGAGCAGGCGATTAGAAATGTAAAAGATCTTCCCTTTGGAATAGGGTGAAGCGAAAAAATCAAATATGGATATTTAAGTTGTAATAGTTTGCAAACGCTACCTTTTGTTCCATGTAATGTTACGTGCCAAACGAGCAATTTCGCAGACCCGCAACCAGATAGGTGGAAAAGGCCCGTAGCTTAGCTCAGAGGAGTAGGGGGTTTAGCGAAAATTGCTTACGGGAGGAAATCTTCCTGGTTGTGTACAGAGTAGGTCAAAATTAGTAGGCGCCACCTTCCAATTCACAGCTGAGAAGCCGACAGCTTACGGGAATTGAACTCACCTTTATTGTGCCTCCCTCCTGTTCAGAAAGCTTGCAAATTCATGCACACACAAATACAGATACAAAATAATAGAAGATGTAATAAATTTTAAAGCACACTTAATTAAACGACTGGAAATGACAAAAATTCAAAAAATGACGGCAGATGGTAATTTAATAGCTGTATATTACAAATAGTTAATTTGAGCGCTCAAGAGAAGAGACTCGCCGTCGCTGGGGCACGTAATTTAAATTGTCTAAACGACTACGTGGCCAGTGGCGTCGGAGTTTACACGAAGAGCACAATATATATATATATATATATATATATTGCCATGATATTTATGTTTAATTAATGCTATTATTATTAAATATTTGTTATATGTCTGTATCATGCCTTATACTACACTAAAATATCTTCGGAAGGACTGTTATATTAATAAAAGGATATTTATAGGTATTAATTTCCATAGTTTAACCTGAAACATAGTCTAGACAGATTAACAATGTCGTAATTTATTTCAATTAATGTAAAATTATGGTTAAAAAGTGTTTTTATAAACCTGTCTTATGTAAGAAGTGTTTCCGATGCTTCGTACGTCACATCATTTAAGGAAATATGTACTCCGAGTGCGATTTTGCAGTATTTGGTTAATTGTAATCCTGTTGTGTAACTTGTTGCTCGTTATGGCTGATGATAGGGGTCTTTGTGGACTGTACCGGAGCCCTATAACTCAAAAATGGCAGTTATTGTAAGTTTATAGAGGAAATGTAAATAATTTTCATGTAAGTTGTGTTATATTAGCTAAATAGGTTGTATATTGTATCTGGGAAGGCATTTGTTAAGTTTCTTTGACGATTTAGATTGTTTAATTTTACTATAATTGCGTTTTTAGGTAAATTTTGATAAAGTTAGGTTAAATTTAGAATTTTATTATTTGTGTTGTGAATAAGTCTTTTATAGGAGGTTTTTGTGTTATAAAACATGTATAATTGTTCAAGGGATATGTTAAGTGTGTTTTTTTATAGTTTTTAAAGTCATTTTGGAATATTTAACAATAATTTAAAAAAATGTAAAATTTGTCATTTCAAATATTGGCTTGTTTGGTGTCTAAATTTGTCAAATAATTCAGGGATTTCGAATCTGAAATTAGTTTTTAGATAGGACTTTTCATAAGATAAATATTAATTATTTAAATTTTTAATTATAAATTTCATTGGATTTTGTTTTGTATTCCATCCTTGTTTTTTTTAATGTTGCCAAGAAACGATGTGATTTTGTCAGTTTCAATAGAGGTTTCTGGCAAGAAAAATTGAAAACAGTACCTTTATGGCCACCGTATAGAATGCACGCAAGTTGTATCAGCGTTAAAAGTAATTTAATTTTGTATAAAAAAGTCTTTGAGGTTATGTGATTTATTTACGAAATGTCAACAGTGTTTAAAATTTGTAATTAGTGAACAATATATGTGTTTATAATAATAAATTAAGTTACCTTGATTAATTCAATCGAAGTGTGTTTAATTTTGTGGAATTCTTCTAAAAGAAAAAATTAAAAGAATTAAATTGAAATCTATTAATAATAACTTATTAAAAAAAATTCTTCAATTCTAAAATATATCATCTGAATTCATGAACTTACCATATTTAATTCGAACATAGAAGTGAATTATTACTGTGCTTCTGTAATTTAAATACATATTTAAAGTCACGAACTATCGAGTAATGAAAGCTTGGTGCTGACATATTCAAAACCAACTGATCCAGTCTAGACAACGAGGCGTTCAAGCAGTAAATATGCAGGTGTTGCAGTTTTAGAAGAATTTGGTGTCTACATTACCATAAAAGGGATTGGATGCTCAAGCTAAGTTTGAATTTATTTATGTATTTTAATTGTTTCACAATTTGTTATTTAATCAGCGAGGCCACGATAATAAACCCTGAGATTATGAGTTTAAAAATAGAGGCTATGACAATTAATTTATGTTATTTAATTTGAAGAAAATCAAATTTGGCGCCCAACACAAAATTATTTTATTTACAATTAATTTAATAATTAAATAATTTATTATTTATAATAAAAATTCATAGCAATATATATATATATATAATTTTTACATTCAGTACTACAAAAAAAGGACAATCGGCGACTGATGGTCGCTTCTTCTTTCGAAGAAAAGGTTCAGTTATGTTGAATTTTGCAAGTTTACGCGTAAAAGAGTTTTTTCTTTTTTGCACCACCCCAAAAAACTAGGTCGTTTACCTTGACTTCCGGTAAAGACAGGCACAATTCTGGGGTTGTTTTCCAGATGCAGGCAAAAAGGTAGACGTTCTTCGGAAAATTGCGAGAAGAGAGACTTGCTGTACAACCCTCGTAGTTCGTCGCAGCAACGGCACATGTACAGGAACATCAAATGGGCTCGATACTAATCCGCCAAAGGCGATCGGCTAATTTGCAATGAATTGCCCTTCCAGGGATAAATAATTCCAGCGTGATTTCTTTAAATCCGACACTTGTCGATATTCTGTTCACTCCACGGTGAAACAGCCATACGAAAATACACGCGATAGATTCCCATCGAAAACCAAAAGCCGCCCCTACAGTGCTTAATTTCTTAACGGCCCCTGTAGATGGAATTTGGTTAGACCGGAGTCGGCCAAGGTGTAAAATTGACTCTTTTTCTCAATTTATTTACGGCCCCCGAAGATGGTATTTGGGGGCCCGGGCCGAAGGTGGAGATTCGACTGAGTAATCAAATGCAGGGCGAACATGCGTTGGTCAAAAATATTGCAGCACCTTGAGATATATGATGAAATTGTTCTGGAAGGAATAACACGTGCGACTTCTAAGAGTAAACGTTTCCGAGAATTGTTTTTAAACGGAAATTCTAGCATACAAAGGGAACTTCAAGGCTTTGCGGAACTGGCCCCTCATAAATTTAATTTTAAAAGAAAAATAACGAAAACTGTAATCGACATAAGAACGGCAATTAAAATAGAATTTTAATTCCTATGAAACGGCAATTAAAGTATGACTCTAATCCAGACAGAGTGCCACAATTTAAATAAACATAACAGTAACATTCCTGCAAAATTTGGTTTCATTTAAAAGATATGATCTATTCTTTAGAAGCTTTGCAATTTTTGATATTATACATATTTTTAAACAAAAACACATTTTATTGCCAAACTATTAGTAGAAACATTTTACGTTATTTGAACCAGTTTAAATACTGGTGACATATTGAAGCAAACTGTATACCATAGTATACCAATACGTTTAACTAATCATTGAGAGATGATACCACATTATTGTGAATCAGTCACCATGAAATAGAAGGTTCGGGAATTTTATATTGCGTGGTTACATCAGTTATTCTAATTTATTATTTGTTGTTGATTTGTCTAACGTACAACTATTGTGAAACTTCCATTTAAAAGTGTATTATTTTCTAATTAAAATTAGTGTACCTAACAATACCAAAGGAAACGTGAGTTGCACTGTATTTTGTGCTCCTTGTGAACTTAATGTGACAGTTTTACCAACTTATAGGATATGTTAAAGTGTTATTTGTGGATAAGGTATAACTGGGAAAACGGGAATTTCTCTCAAAAAGACCCTACCGTACGGCGTACATGAAATATCAGAAATACTAGGAAACAAATTGAGGTTATATGAAAGAGCGCTTCAATACCAACTGTGACTCACAATCGTGTGCTACAAATGATCTACAAATATAACAACAAGTACCTCAATCTAAGAAGATATCCCAGTGCGACGTAACAAACAATTTGAATAAAAAGGTGGAAACTTTTCGAAGTGAGGGAAAATAAGGACTGTTTGATATCGCGGTTTCTAAAAGTAACTGTTTATTTTTTTCATGTTTATGTGAAAAGGCGAAGGAAATTCCTTTTAAGAAACAAGTGTTTCTTCTTGATCAACGAACAACAAGAAAAATGGCCATAGATGGTATTGATGTCACTGTAAGCAAAAAAATTAAACAACGGGAAGGAAGAAAACAATGGGAATATGAATCAATTGAAAAATATAAATGCGTAACTCCTGCTCAAACAAAATCTGCGAAGGGCGAAGATACTGACCCTGACGCCTCTTCTGCGCCATCCGAGACTATATCTTCTGAAATAGAATTAGAGAAACCCTTGTAACCTTTAACGTCTAAAGAAGATACGCGGTACGCCCAAATGACACTAAAAATTCCAATCTTTGCCAGAGTTTACGACCGGTATGGTGTTTCGAATAGATCTGCAGCAGCTATTGCTTCGGTAATTTTGCACGACATTGCTATCGTGACTCATTCAAAATTATTGATACAAGTAAAGTACGCAGAGCGCGACTGTCAAATTGCTCCAATCTCAGGCATGACTTTCATGCAACCACAGTAGAAACAGAAGGTCATTACTTCGATGGCAGAAAAGACAAATCTCTAACTCAAGAAAGGTAGGAAAGAAATATAATCGAAGAATCAGCAACGAAGAACACATATGTCTCATCCAAAATCCAGGATCTGTATATTTAGGCCACATCACACTTGTATCTGATTCAGCTAAAAATGTAACAGACTTATGTTGAAAATGATATTGACCTTAAACAAGTATTAGTAGTCGAACGTTTAAGTTTCCTTGTCATATTCAAAGAGTGAAAAAATGCGTGAAACTTTTGACTGAAGCAACAACATCAGTTATTGGTTCTGAAGCCCAAAAAATTAATTAACTAGGTGAAATCTTAAACTAAGGTCTTACTCACTCACTAGTCTACCTTAGTGTCAGGTAATCGAATTACACTTTTGAATTAACGTGTACCCTATTGCACAATGCTCTGCTTTGCATTAATATAATCACTGAGCTAACTCAAATGGTTTGGTCCTCTTGAGTCCTCTTATTATGTTGTTGTTATCAAAAAGCTGGATCGCCTTAATGTTCACGTGGCAAAGAAACCGTTGTTCGTAGCTTTTGGCGAATTTGAGAATAGTCTGATCAATTGTGTCCATTCCAAGATCGCAGTGGACGTCACTGTTGCGGAGATACCAGGGTGCATCAACAATGCTTCTTAGTACTTAGTACACAGCCCCAGAGCTGGATGCTGGATACGGGTTTGAATATTTGCTTGTAAAGACGCAGTTTATTGTATATAGATAACTTGCAGTTTCTCCAAAGCAGCCATTTTTTTTATATTTCAAGCCAAGCTCTTCCCTTTTCTTTTTCACATGGACTTCCAGCGTAGCCTTGCGTCGAGTTTTATGCCCAGATATTTAGCTGACTCCGCATGAGGTATCTGGGTATAATTAATTCTGATGGGTAGATATTGTTCCTGTTTGTTAGTGAAGTTGATATGCACAGACTTACTTTTATTTAGATTGATGCGCCAAGTTTTAGTCCAATTATTAATTCTATCAATAGAGGTTTGAAGCTTCTCGGCAGCCTCTTCATGACTTTTTCTAACGGCAATAACTGCCGTATCATCAGCAAATGTTGCTATTGTTTCACTTTCTAGGTCAGGGATGTCGCTAGTGTACAACAGATAGAGTACTGGGCCTAGTACGCTTCCTTGCGGCGCTCCTGCCTTAATGTTTTATTTTAGAATAAGCTTATTCTTGCTTAATTCTAAGGCATCTCTCGGACAAATAGGATTTTAAAAGTTAAGAATGTTGTCGGGGCAAGAATATCTCCAGTTTATAAAACAAGCCGTCATACCAAACCTTGTTGAATGTCTGGGCAACGTCAAGGACAATGGTGGAGCAAACTTTTTTTTGTTCTAGTGATTTTTCCATTATATCAGTAATTCTGTATACTTGGTCTATTGTGGAATGACTTTCTCTAACACCAAACTGATGGGAGGGAATCAACTCTTTTTCTTCTATTCTCGGTTTTAGTCTTTTGAGGACCAACTTTTCGTAGAGTTTTGAGATGACAGGCAGCAAAGGGATAGGCCTGTATAATGACACTACGTGGGGGGGGGGTTCTTGGTTTGGGGATAGTAAAAAAATCACGTGAAAAATGCTCTGTTTTCAACCTAAAAAAGATTATAACATTGAGGAATATAGGAGTGTAATTAATCAAAGAACATTACTATTTAGGGAATTCAAGGAGTTATTAGTTATTAAGTTATTTAGGAGTTTATTTTAATCGACTATATTATTATTATGTATTATTTATTTCTAAGTTATTTAGGATTCTGCAGAAGGCAGAAGATGAAGCCCAATAGAAAAATGTTTCTTACATAAATAGTTCTTAAAATAGTAGAACAACTTTTGGAAAAAATAAATTTATTTCACTTTTCACTCCAGGCTACTGTGGAATATTAATTAATTAATTAAATTTTTAGTAAACTGAGATTATAAGTGTATTTCTACTGTAGATCTAGAACATTCAGGAGGCATGTATACAACATTTAATAATTATATTACATATTAATTAATTAATGTATAAAATTACACGTCACGTCTCCGAAAAATAATAACAAACTTCTATACATAATTTAAATTTGTTTATCAACCATACATTCTAACAATAAATTAAAGGCTCCCGTGGCTTAAGTTTATTTATATTATTTAAATAATGCCTGAAGGCCTCTTGTAGGTATATCACCCAGAATTTCGTTTATGATAATTTTACTATTTCATTTCATTACAAATGATTGATAAGTTATTTCTGATATTCCTTATAACTTATTTATTTATTGTGAAATTTTAACATGTAAATTAGTAGGATTAACAGATTACTGTAGGAAACGCACACCCAGTGTTGGGTAGTATCTAGATCCAGTAGTATAAGTTTGTAATAAAGTTTTGTTCCCGTTAACTATATATTTATTTTCTTATGTTACTGTCCAAGTATCCAGTGGCACTGTCCATATCTATGGAATCTCTAAAAATTAAAAGAACACCCCTGACACGTTCGAAATGCGAAAGGATCTATAAAGGATCTAGATACTTTGTTAAGGATCTTGGATCTTGATCTAGATCCATTTTTAGGTTTGGATCTTCGATTTGGATCTAGATCAGATTTTTTAAATGTATCTGGATCTGTATCTAGATCCCTAATTAGAGGATCTTGCCCAACACTGCGCACACCCGATAAAATGTCAAGAATTATTTTCTAAAACTACCTTATTGTGTAATAGCTAGTTAATTACAGCACCAACATTAACTAGATGCAGCTATAACTGTGTCTTGGGGGATTTATACTAAGCGATAAATAGCAAACTTAGTAGTATTAAGCAATTACAAACATAAGTATACGTTTCAGTTGAAGCTGTGACACATTACGTACAGAATCAGAAGCAGTTGGTCACAAATTTCCTGTTTAGTTCTTGCTTTATTATGTAATAGAAAATCCTAACGAGTACTCTTTTAACAAGTACAGCGGTTGAAATTACTTTATCAGTTTATCACTGTCAGTTTCTTTTGTCCATTACGACAATACACCACGAGTGCAGAGACGTTTTACAAGGATTGCGTTGATTCTAACCTGACTTAAACTCTATTGTAGCTTTTACCCTCTTAGTCCCGCAGTGTTACGCTAAAACTGTCAACAATTCCAAGTTAATAAAACCAGTTAAACTGAAAATTAAAATGTGCTTACACAAATGGTCGGATGGATTTTAACTAATGTTTTCAGGTAAAAATATTCTACTTTAAAACGAAGAATTATCGTCTATATTTGTAAATAAGATAAACTGCAAAGTGCTTCGTTACGCTGCAGAAGAGTTATAATCTAAATGCTCTGTTAAGCCTGGTGGGTTACGGGTTCTAGAATGTTAGATATAGTATTCCGTAAATGGCAGGCATAAAAAGGAAGGATTATGTATTGATTTATACGGCGTTATTTGTATTCAGAGAATCAGATATCTTTCGTATTCAAACAAATGCGAATAACTGTAACCTGAAATCGTTATATCGATTTTACGAGCTACTTTGAAATCGTATAAACGACAAAGTAGGATCTTTAAAGGCCCATTCCGTTTAAAAAAGAACGTCTAATACATATTAAATTGACCATAAATCATGCTGATTCGGAATGTTCCGTTTCCTGTTTTGTTGCAGGATATTTTATTGTGCATTCCTTCAGCAAGGAAGTTTTAAATCGCGAAGAAAGATTAACTTGAAAATGTACATTGTAAATGAATTGGGACCATTTCCATTCGGAACAAAATATATAGCCAAAGTTTAATTATTAAATTAACTTCTTGTCTCCAGGAGCCATAATACATGTTATAATATAAAAGGGCCGGAATTAAATTTGAATATGAATACGAGTTTAATTTTAATATCGTAACGTATCCAATGGGAGATGGGAATCGTTGATTTTACGCTCTTTTAGCTCTTTGCGCAATTATGCTAAACCGAATGCAAATTGCTCTAGCCATATTTGCATAGAACCCTTCGGTTGGAACCTGACAAACCGGCAGCAAGTACAATAATAAGAAATGCTAAGAAAAAATGGAACTTAAAAACAAATTACAGTCATCGAGCATCCTCTCAATTCCCCTACATTATTATAAGTCGAGGTTTACGTTCTGCATCCATCACTTTCCACCATCTTATAGAATCTTTTTATTTCGCTTCAGAAGATCCAAATGTAGAAAAAAAATTTTTGGCTGTGCATTGGCTCACTTAATCAACTTTCAACGAAAGATTAGTGATTAATACTCTGTCAGGGTTGTCATCAATATGCACGTGTCTGAAAAATAATAAAATGACAAACGTAATGTTAATAGAATATATACGAGAATATAAAGTGCACACGATGCCATTAATAATATTCTAGACCGTATTTTCCTCTCTGAAAGTTCTCATCTAACTAATCAGCTTACAAAATTAATTATGTTAAGTAGAATAGCGAGGCTAGTCATCCTTTCATATTCTTACCTCTTGCAAATTTAAAATAAAACGAGAGCTCTATTTTATACTACGTTAACTATACTATTAAATAAATACTAGTTTAGCTAGTTATTGAAAATAGACATAATTGCTGCAACTGCAAGCCGGATTGGGTACTATCAAAGACTATACTCCTACCTAGGAGTATAGTCTTTGGTACTATGTAAGTTTTAAAAAGCGTGAAAGTTTACATTAGGTATCTCTATTTTAGTTTTACAATGTTAATAATCTCAAATTACTAATGTTAGTATAAATTAAATTATTTTTACTTAGAATTTGAGTTTTGTAATTTTCCATCACGAGACACTTGATTTTTATTATTTAACATGTAGAATATAAAAATACTTGGAAGTTCTATCAGTCGACTCCTACGGTCCTACAGCATTCTACAGGTGCCCAAGGAAAATCTAAGGTAGAACGATGGGTGGAAGAGAATCCAACTTTTCCGGATTAACTTTTAAGAAACTGACGAAGAAGGATTAGGAAGGAAAGGAGCAAGAAACACTTCCGCAAAGGAAGTATATGGCCAGCGGTACCTCCATCAAAGCAGTGCTAGCAAACAAAGGTAACCACCATGCGGCTGCTACAGATAAACTTACATCACTGCCACAGGCTCGACCGTCTCACCTAGGTATATAGCACAAAAACGCATTTAAATTGCATTAATACAAAAGCCCTGGATACACGGGAGTTAATGAGAGGTTTCGGGCGGGCTGGGACCTTTATTCAGACCATCCGTATCCAATATCTCCACTACAAAAGCCTTGCGGAGATTAAAACCCTGCTCCAAGCTCATTTCTCAGGTTATGTTACCATCCAAGGGATCGGCAAAACCAATAGTCTAAACTCTAAATGGAAACATTTCCATGAGAAGAGTTTCTAGAGAAAATTGGTGAAACATAATAAATGTAGCTAAAACTAAATAGGCGATATGCTATTTCAAACAATATAACAACGTTGGAAGCGGAATATATTCAGATCTATTCGGCTAGGAACAATATACACAATGCGTGGCTCAATACTAAGGGTCAACTAAGATGGTAACAGGGGTATTCATACCTAAATCGGGACAAAAACGCATACTCAAGCTACCTCTAACAACGCCTCGTTTGAGTCAATCCACAGTGCAGCAATGTATAGAAGGGTACAGCCTACTTTATGTCAATGGACAGCGCAAATGCTCACAAGCCAACTGGTCACACCACTCTCAATGAAACTACCGTTAAGAAGACAGTCACCAGGAGATGCTTACACGGCACGATATTATCCCCCTTCTATAGTATGTATCGTATAGTACAGGGGTTCCCAACCGGTGGTACGCGTACCACAGGTGGTACGCGGGAAGATTTCAGGTGGTACGCGTCACGTGACCTCGTCCCGCCAACCGGGCGCCGACTATCCTCTCCTCTGCCGCGCTTCACCTATTGTTCCGCTCCACTGGCTCCGCGATCGCCAGTTTGAATCCAGCAGTGTGAGCGTTTACATCAACGAGAACGTCGAGAACAGTGGTGATTAGTCTGATAGATATAACGTTTTCATGTTGTGTTAAGCATCACTAACTGTTGTGTGCGATTTTGTTGTGCTTCCATAATAAACTATGAAGCGGTTTCTGGTGAACCCTGGGACTTCAAAGGATAGTGTTAAAAAACCTAAACCGCAGGCCAATCGTAAATACGACGAAAGCTACTTACGGTATGGTTTTATTGTAAAGTCCGGCACAGAAAACAACAACAATCCCATTCCTCAATGTGTTGTTTGTTTCGAAACGCTTTCGAACCAAAGCATGAAGCCTTGTCTGCTTATGCGTCACCAAAACACAAAGCACTCTCATTTGGTTGGTAAGCCAATTGAATTTTTTAAAAGAAAATCTACTTCTTTCAAGAAAGAAAATAAATGTATGACAAGCTTTGTAAATACTGATACTAACTTAATAAAGGCGTCCCACCTTGCTAGTTATAGGATTGCAAAAGATGGAAAGCCTCACACAATAGGTGAGACCCTTTTACTACCGGCCGCTGTGGATATGGTCCAAACTGTGTTAGGAGAAAAGGCAGCCAGAGAAATTGAAAAAATACGATTGTCAAACAACACAGTGAAGATGTGAATTGCCGATATGTCTTCCAATATTGAAGAACAACTGTGTTTAAAACTTCAAGAATGCACATATTTTGCACTTCAAGTAGACGAAAGCACCGACATAACAAACATGGCACAGCTACTTGTATTTGTACGATTTGATTATCATGAAGAAGTTATAGAAGAGTTTTTGTTCTGCAAACCACTTGAATCAAACACTACAGCGGAACTCATTTTTAACATACTTGATGAGTATGTGCTCAGAATAGGTATTCCTTGGTCAAAGTGTATTGGTTTATGCACAGATGGAGCAAAAGCTATGTCAGGAAAATTGACAGGACTAGCAGCAAAAATAAAGAAAGTTGCTCCTGAATGTCGAAGTACACATTGTGTAATCCACCGGGAAGCATTAGCTGTTAAAGGCATGCCGGAAAATCTGACCTCCGTTTTATCAGATGCTGTGAAAGCTATTAACTTCATAAAGGCTAGGGCTCTTAATTCAAGATTATTCTCCTTGATGTGTGAAGATATGGGTGACAAGTTCAAAACTCTTCTCTTGCATACAGAAGTGAGATGGTATCTCGTGGGAAAATTTTCACCCGTCTCTTCGAACTGAGGTCAGAAGTTTTAATGCTTCTAACTGAAAAAAATAGTGACATGAAAAACTTGTTCTGTGATGAAGAATGGTTGTCAAGATTGGCATATCTAGCTGACATTTTTGATAGACTCAACACGCTAAACATGAGTCTTCAGGAAGCAAATACAACACCCTTCACAGCCAATGACAAAATAAACTCTTTCAAGAAAAAGTTGGTCCTTTTATGTTCGCAAATACAGGAGAAGAATGTCTCAGCATTTCCTACACTGTCATCATTTTTGGAAGAAAATGATATATCACCAAAGCCAGATGTGTTTGTTGATATAATTCTGCACTTGGAAGCTCTTCAAGAAAGTTTTAATAAATATTTCTTCGAAGATATTCCAAACTTGACTGGATCAGAAATTCTTTTGCAGGAAGCTCACCAAATGAGTTGGACCTGCAGGAAAAATTTATTGATTTAACAGAAGACAGTTCCATGATAGATGTTTTTAAAGAGAAATCATTAATAGACTTCTGGATCGGGTGTAAATCCGAGTATCTAATGCTCTTCAGGAAAGCTATGCTGTTTTTGATGCCATTTGTCACTAGTTACTTCTGTGAGAGTGGTTTTTCTCAACTGTTGTATATAAAAAATAAATATAGAAACAAACTAACAAGTGTTGAAGAGGACTTAAAGATAAAATTAATTTCAATTACTCCTGCAATTGACTCTTTCCTCACAGGCAAACAGCAACAAGCTTCGCATTAATCAAAATACACATTGACCTTTGTTGATTTTCATTGATTTGTACGTTTTTTTGGCTGTTTGTTTGTACCAATCGTATAACATGTTTTTGTATAGATATGAGTATTAAATAAAACTGTAATGTGCATAATTGTTTTATTTTGCTTTTATTGTCTTAATGTTATTGAAAACTAATGGAAAAGTGAATGAATAATTAAATATAAAGTTTTATACTTATTTAATAAAAATAAAATAAATAATGGACATGTTTCTGATAGAAAATGTGTTTCTAAAAAAAATTAGGATCAGGGGGGCTTTCTTCCAATGTATACCCCCAGACCCCCTGGTGATGGTGGTACGCCAAAATCTTCAAAAACCTTCAGGTGGTACGCAGTTGCTAGAACGTTGGGAATCCCTGGTATAGTCGATAGACAGCTAGAGACCTATAGAAACAAAAAAAGAAGATACTCTCGATGAATAGCCACATTTTTAACTATTTTGAAAGTGCAGCAAACAAAGCGATGAGGGTCTTCTGAACCTACACACGTACGTTTGGTAAAACATGGAAGCTTTAACTAAAAATGGTAGACTGGCTGTACGTGAGTGTGATTGTGCCTACAATGACCTATACAGCGTGTGTTGTAATTATCGAAAATGCAACACATGATGATGTTCTTTGTAAAACCATAAGTCGAAAGTCCTAATACTAAAATGTTGTACCATACTTCCTGCGTCTGTACGAAGTCCTCAAAGTTTGGACGTCCGGTCTTTTAATACGCGTTATTAATAGATATCTGTTGATAGAAAACGCTGCAGTTTAGGAAGAAGAAGAATATGTGAATATTATTTTTCCGTACATGTAGTCTTCCTGTCACAAAAGTTTGTTTAATAAATTATCTTCATAAAAAAAATTGGAACAATGTAAAACAGTAAGCAATTTTGACACTACTAAATCAAATTAGTTCGATTTGCTTTATCTAATTTTGTGTTATCTCTGATTATTTGTATAGTGTTTATTAGTTCTTGTGTTTCTGTGTTTTTTACAATCCTATTTCGTTCACTTATAATGAACTCCGCGTTTAATGAGTATGTCGATATGTACTTGGTATACGGTTTCTGTAATGGAAATGCTAACATGGCAGAACAAGAATACCGTGCACGTTTTCCAAACCGGAGGCATCCTACAGGAAATGTATTTCGAAGGCTGTACCAATGTGTTCGTGAAACTGGTTCGTTTGTCAAAAGAAATACGAACGCTGGTCGATCAAGGCAAAGATGCACAATGCAACTGGGAGAGCAAATGTTAGACGCAACACACGAAGATCCCTCCGTGAGTACCAACAATATGTTGCAACATTAATTATCCCTAGTAACAAAACCGTGCATTTGGTTCATGATAACATATCTCGATTAAATGTTTGCAATACGATTTTAAACAGAATTCCTGACAATGGTGTCTTCTTAATATATATTCTTTGGAGCTATGAATGCACTTTTACCGGAGATGGTGTGTTTAATATCTATAATACTCACTATTGGACTGAAGAAAACTCATACACATTTCTTGAATATGGTGACCAAAATCGGTTTTCCGTTAATATATGGCTGGAAATAATAAACCCCAGGGTTGTTGGGCCAAAATATCTATCAAACCGTCTTAATGCCGATGAATACCTTAATACTTTGGAACAAGTTATTAATGAGATTCCGTTGAACATACTACCTAATGTGCATGATGAAGCTACTGCTCATTTTGCCCGTAATGTAAGAGAGTGGTTGGAGGACCACATCCCAAACAGATGGATTGATCCCGGTGGTTCCATTTTATGGCCCGCGAGATCACACGATCTAAATTGTTTAAACATTTTTGATTGAGGCATTATTAAAAAAAAGGATTATACTACGCATCGGCCAAACGCAGACGAAGTTAGGAACAGGATTAACGCGGCAGGATTAGAAATTACACCAGAAACACTTAAGCGAGGAATGCAACCGATACTACGAAGATTGGAACTATGTCTACAAACAGACGGTTTTCAATTCGAACAATTATTATAAGTTGTTAGTTATTATGCATCGTAACAACACCTGTTTAGGTGCAGTGTTGTGAGATATATATATTTCGTATTTAAGTGGTCCATGAGAACACAGGAGGCATGGTACAACATTCTAGGATTAAGAACTTCGAATAAGAATTTTTCGAAGAACATGTAGTTTTTTCGTTAATTTATAGACACCCTGAATATCACTAGTGTGGTCACACAAAGTTCAAGAAATTGAAACAGACTAGGCCAATTACAATGACTGGCTTACGCTGGTATAACAGTGGTAATGTTAACAACACCACCGGACGCACTTGGAGTAGGAAATACCATAAAAGGAAGAAGCGAGGCGAACCTATGTGCTTATCGGCTGAAAACAAATGGATAAGGGAGATACTTCTTCATTGCGGGAAATTTTACCAAAATCTTTAGAAACCTACATAAAAACTTCAGTTTATAAATAGTGTGACCAACTTAAAACTTCCTTCGAATTTCAAAAACCGTTCGAGGTTATCATATCAAAATGGAAAGATTGTGCGAATAGAAGCAAATTTCTAAATCTACCAAAATGGGGAGGTCTAGTATATAGACAGACCCAGAAAAGAAAATAGAAGAGGGCTGGATACAAAGCAACAGTGGACATTAGCATAAATCTGGCTGGCTGTGTCATATTATTCCTAATTGAAATCACTACCATAGTAATGTGTAACCAAATCAGGTTACACGAAAATAGGAGAATCTACATAACGACTGATGATTCAGTTACTACTTACAGAGCACTGGAAAATTATATGTCAAAAATAATTACTTGGATAGTGCAGTGTAAATACTAGCATTGTAATACACCCACATTATCATTATTTTCTCGTGAGAATTGTTCTTATCATTTAGTTTTTCTTAAGAAAAACAGTATTGAGATAAGAGCAGCATCCGGTGCGTCTCTGAATTTGTCTTGATAAAGTAGGTGGTTTCATGTTGCTTTACTTGCCTGGCTAAATGCTGACTTTCGAAAATTATTAAAAAGTAAGGTTGGACTGCGAAGTTGCGTTAGTATGTATAATGTAATGTTTGAATAAGTATCATAACTTATTTCTACAAAGTTTACGTGGCAAGCAATTGTAATTGAAGCATCAGTTGGTTCCACTCCTTTAAAGAATAAACTCAATTACTTACAATAAACTTTCTTTTTTAAACCGTCCTCAGCGTTTTACTTTAAAACTGTCCCGCTAGCCGCGTTTAGGATACACGTTAAAATATCCTATCGGATGGTTGTACTACGACAACTTTAGTTTACTACAGCATATAGCCAAAACTATATACAATTAGAACTATGTCGTTGGATAACGCTCCAGTGCACGTCATAATTTCTGCCACACCAATTACTTAATGTTCGTTGAGAATAGGTTGTAATTACACTATATAACAAAATTGGTTAACAAGGGTTGTTACGAACTCGCTTTAAAAATCGAAGGAATGCTTACTTTCGTACATCGTTAAACGTTTGTACGGACGTCGCTAATCATGACGACCATAGAAAGAGAAAGCAAGAGAGAAATACTCGTACAACATAATTCTTTTTAGTAATGTTATCTTGAAATTAACCAAAGTGCTAATCGCTACGTTTCTAATAAGATACAGCAGAGTTGTTTTTATCTTCGATTTATTTATATAAAATAAAATAAATATTTTGGCTACCTAGATCAAAAACAGTTAGTTTAATAGCTGGTTAGGTCCAGTGCTGCATCCTCTACAAGCAAATAATTGCGACAAGTCGGCTGTAACTAGTTGTCCTAGTCGGTCTGAAAACTAACTGAAAAATTAATTAGTTTTTAACTTATTGCTTGTAATAGCTTCATTTTTAACAACGCTAGCTCTTCTGGTACTACGAAAACTAAATTTATTGCTTTCGCAATTTACCCCGCAATTGAAGCTAAAATCTTTATTATAAAATTTTAATCTCACTTTGACGCCGATGATTTAAAGTACTTATTATTAATTTACTTTTATACTAATACCAATATCAGAGGTTTGAATTAATATAATGTCTTTGTCAGCAGTTACATAATATTAATTAGTAAGCAACTGACGTAAATGGTAATTAACTGTACGTTGCTAATAAAATCGACTGCACAGAGAGTATGTTGAGAAAAGCTTTTGTGTCGTTCACGTGATATGCCGTAGAGAGAGAGTTTCTTACGTATCAAAGCACATGATATATCGATATATTGCACATCAGCTTATCGTCATCTAAAATTGATGGAGCACTTCGTAAAGTGGCATAGTATAAGAAAAAAGTTACTACTACTTCAAAGAACTTGCCTGTGCGCTCGTTTAGTATTAATTTTATATGACTTTTAAATTTGAAAACTCTTTTATTTGGAATAATGCTAGAAGGCAGATAAGCACACTCTCGGGTATTCCTAGAACTGTGACGAGAAGTTTTGTCATTAAAGTTTATTACGAGGTGCTCAGGTAAATCAGTATTACTAACTGTACGCAAAGTTGGAAAATTATACCAGCTCCTAAATTATTTATTGTAAATTTCTTACACTTAACCCAAGAAAGTAAAAGCTCCAAATAAATTTAATCTTGCGGATAATCACAATTAGTCTTTGTTAATTGATTAGCATATATTAAAGCTTGAAAGCTCAAGCAGCGAATTAATTTCGCATTAAGAGTATATATAAAACTGTAAAACGGTTGTTTTTTAAATTTATTTTCTTGTAAGACTATAACTAACTTCCTGGAGAGGATAAAAGGAATAAAACAGAATATATTTGTAACTGAAGGGAAGTGGCCGAGTTTCTTATGTCCTTTTCTCTGACTTTGGTTTCTCGGATATGACCGAGGAATCTTCTCTTCAAACTTCTTTCAGATGCACATCATTCAGTAGTAAATTGCTAAAATACCAAAGAAAAACCTAAGCGAATGCTACTTTTAGTTTGCCAGATGGCACTTTCTGAACTCATTGTAACTAGTTAAGTGAAGTAGTGCAAGTTTTGAGTTGCTACAAATGGAGGTAGATTTTATTAGGTAAACGAAACGTCCTAGTTGAATGATTTTCTCATATTTTACTTGTACTCACCTAAAAGTCATCTTGTTCCATTTGTGTATTTGAGAAGTTGCTGGCATACCCTATCCGGTATAAATCATGCAGCTGTCGGCGCACAGGATATGCAGATACTTAGAAAGACGCGCTTGCGATGTGGAAATTCATGTAAATGATTTTGTTTGAAGTTGGCGAAGTGTACAGTTGCAGTTTACCCACATCTGTAGTAAGTGTACTTTATCACCAGGTACATTATGGAAGCGTTGCTGTTTTAGCTGACCCAACCATGCTCTATGTGCTTATTTTATTTTACGAAAATACAACTAGGTTTATGCAAATTACTGTTTTACGTGCATACACCCAACAGTTGCATTAATCAAACTAAAAGCCTTTATTTCATTGTGAGTGCGTTCTTATTCATATCTGGAATTCAAATGTTAATTTATTTACCCCCGAGTCAACAACACAAATTTGCAGGATTCCATGAAAACTTATCAAGAATATTATAACTTACTGCACAAGCATCGATCATTTATAGGAACATTGTTGGACACCTCCACTCAGTGGAAACGGGTTCTTCAAACTACTTTAAACCAACTCTCAAGCAAACGCCCATCTTTCTGTAATTTCCGAAAATGTTTTATTTCACTTTCGAAATATACTCATTATTATTTAGTGAAATAGGTCCTTTAGGACATATTTTGACTAATATCGGAGAGTGCAGGGTTTGATATTAGTACACTGCACAAGTAATACAACAACTTTATTTTCAAAATCACATATAGACTACGGAAGAGGAATAGTTGCTGAAAGACCAATTTATCGGAAAATTTGCTATGAATTTGTTCACAAATGTGAAATGCTGCTAAGGGAGTTTTTCATTCTACCATATATTTTTGTGAGATTACTTGACGACTAACTGAATGCAAAAATATGATGCTGACTATGTTAACTTACAGCAAGCATTAAATATGTTTACAGGAAGCTTGGTGGATATTTGTTGCACGTTTACTTTTTATTTATTTATTTCAGATGTGTAGCAGTTATTTAATTGATACTTTAGCTCGGAACAACTACCAACCAGGGAACACCATAAGTAGCTTCTCTGGTCAATTAATAATTTCAATTTCTTAAATACTTAACAGGTGCATTTGAGTACATATGCAGATTTAGTAACCTTACCCAATTGATTCTGAAGTTGCTAAATAACTTAGAAACTATCAAATGTTTATTAAACCAAGCCGACGGCGATTTCTCATAACACCTTAACTGCATTCGCAGAAATTGTAGTTGGAATTTGTAAATATCTTATTATTGGGAAGAAGAGAAAAACAATTATTGGTGTATTAAACAGACTGCTTCGATTAATGTAACTAACTTGCAAAATAACTTTATATTTAGTTTTTAAATTACAATGTAAGAAATATTACAATGATAAATGGAAAGTACCTAAATCTTACTAACGTAATAATTTAATTTACAATACACCAAATATCTCGCTATAATATTACTTCTTACGACAGAATAATATGCTAAAGTAAAAGTGATACAGTTTAAGGCGGCAAATAATTTGAATATGCAGAACAATATAGCTGAACAAAAATTGTCTTAATTTTAGGAAATTGAACACCCACATATTTCTCTCTATGTTAAGAGATATACATATAGTAAACTTGCAGTTTCATTAATTTTTCAAAACGTTTAAAATTAATGATATATACAACCGTGCGTGCTTCGGAGGGTACGTAAAACCGTGGACCCGGTTGTCATACGAACATTTTTGACATTCGTAAACCATGTAGTGGCACTTTTCTTTTCTGTTCGACGGGTTAGGCTAGCCTCCTGCTCGGCATCCGTTTAAAGAGGGTTCATAGAACCTACACATTGTAGATAATTAACAGGCCGTTGGCCTACACACAGAAGAAGAAGAAGGACGATCGAACAAAAGTAAAAGAAAATCTTAAGGAATGGGGCTTCCCAAACCGCTTGCGAAATATGAAGGATTTTCTGTTACAAGCTTTGTTAATAATTAACACTCAAAGTATACACTCGTTTTAACTTAAATTGTTTAGAAAGAGTACAAAATACTTTGCTTTCATGGCGACGCAGGCTCTACATTTAGTAGGAAGGAACCCTCAGTCTAAAAGTTTTCCACCTGGCTCGAATAGTTTGATAGCCTTGTGCAATTCGCTTTTGCACGTCTGAGATTATTTACATATGCTGCTTATTTACACTACTACACAAACTTTTAGGTAAAGTTTAATAGAAAGACCAAAGGAGTTAAGGCTAAAACTTGTATGTTTCTTGACATCAAATACTAACAAAGATATCTAACAAACGGTTGGTTTGGAACCCGCGTTGATGCAGACTTTTCGACTTATTTTCGGTTCTTATACGTTTAAAATTTTCAACAGCGCATATATTTAGAAGCAAAACATGAGATTGACTTCGTATCCACAGATATTTCAGACAGAGTGCAGAGTTTTGAAGCTGCTAAGAGGGTAGGGATACATGCTTTTTTTAATACAAAATCTTCACGGTCTGTTAAGGTGTTCTATGAAATAACATCTACTATCTTAGAAACGCAATTGTTCTTAAAACATATCTCCTAAAAATATTTTTAATCAGTTAAATATTTAATTTAAAAAAATCAAAAACCATCTATAATTACGAACTGGCTTCCTCTTTAGAATTTCCTGGGGTGTATATATAATACTGAAAACTGAATTTAAGCGAACCGCTGATTCTATTAAGCTCAAATTGAAGAGAATTACTGCCATTGACAGAGTCAGTTGGGAAAACACAGTAAAAAATGTTTGTTTCGGTATAAACTGTGATTTGTGGCAACTGAAACAAAATGGAAATTTAGAGAATTTATTTTAAACTGCCAGGCATTCCTTTAATGGGCAGTTGCGTTGTTATAATATCGAAAGGGTTTAGGGTGCGCAGTCTGACACCTCTCCAGAGCCCTAAAACACATTCCACTAAATGTTCGTTCCTGCAGTCCCTCAGGTTAGCGGACAGTGTCGCAAGGGAAATTTACTGTAACGGCTACTAAACTGCGACAGGATCCTCTCATTGTGTCCTCTCTAGTATGTGTTTACGCAACTCGGTGAATGGTCAATATTTAACGCTTGTTCATCATTTTTGGGATCACGTTTATAGGGAAACTTTGAATTTCAAGTGCAAATATTACGTTGCCCGGAATTTATATTAGAAAATCCTCTGAACTGATGCAAAATCGTGTTTACTCTACAGAACAAGTTTTTTGTGTTTAAAGAGTTAATTTTAGGAATTTTGTAGATCTTTTTGTTCATATTGTATTAGACCAAGCTACCTTCAGTAGCTCGGGTAGGTAATCAATAGTTGCAAAGAGTCAGCAAAAGTTGATGTCGAGCAGGCTGTGATAGCAAATATCAACATGGGGATCGTGGTTTCACCTGAGACTGTCATATAATTCAAGATGTGACCTTATCAAATGGCTTTTCTGTGCCTATGCCTCTGAATTCTATTACAATATGTAAACAGTGGCAGTTTACATTGCCCGGTGTGTTTATTTCGGTACATTCGCCATTGTGCAAATAGAGAATTTTCCAGATTTCAGATCGTTTGGGAGCAATATTTATTTGCATCAACCACTTTTATTCTATAACACATCTTTCTGGAATAACACCATATCGAGAATGCATGTTTGAAAAAATCAATATAATTTCTGTAAAAAACGAAAATTTAGCAGGTAAACATATGTTTGTGTATGCTGTATGTATTTTGTATAAATCCCAAAGAAAACTTCTTTAAATGCTAGGTGTCGTATTAATATATCAAAATGTAATGATGATTTAATTCAACTATTTAGTATAATGAACATGGAATTAGCCTACTATATATAAAGACTGTTACTGAGAAACATAAGAAAAAATATTTAACGACTGTCTAAATTCAAACATAAAACGAATATTGCAGTAAATCTTGTAAATGCGCTGCTTTATGTGGCAATAAAATAAAACTTAACCGGATTTTTCGGATATAACACATTTTCAATGGCCATAACTTCATTACAATTTAAATAGCATCTATACGAGTTTAAATCCCCGTTGTATAAAGCCTCGGATATTTTATGGTAAAAAAAGAATCCGTGATATGAAACTAGCATTAGTATTTTTAAATCTGATGGCCTCAATTGCAGACGTCTTTTCTGAAAAATGAACCCGAGCGAGTAGGGAAATTTGTGTGCTAGCTGTTGCGGTAGACCGGCTCTTTTCAGATTTGCCCAGAGATTTTTATTTTGTTTTGCATGGGCTTTGTGTGATGTCGTTAGTTTAAATTTGGGAAATTTTTAATATGAATGTAGAAAGCAAAGTGGGGCAGGTCTCTGCAGTAAGCGCTGTGACTGAGATACCATCAATCAACATTACCTCGCACATTTTATAAAGGCAGCCTTGTCCGCCCGTTTCTCTTTGATCGTTTTTATTTAACGATGAAAGTGGTGTTTTTCTTACAGAATATGTAACACACCACCTGCAGAGCAAACAAGCCGCTTTAACTCTGAAAGGTTTCGTTTAGCATTAACCGTTGAAACATATTAAACTGGAATTGAAGCGCAAGAAAATTCTTTGATTATTCCTTTGCAGATACATTAAAAATATAATACCTTGAAGGAATTACGAAAATGGAACATGAAATGCTTTTATTTCCGGAGTTGATAATATAAAGCAGATATTATAGGATTTCAGGCAGAACATATTGCTCGCTTATATTCTTACTACACTTCAGCATACGAGTATTTCGTTATAAATAACTTAAAAAGATAGCAATTAAACCAATGAGCTTCCCTACCTTCTTTTCCTAAATACCGATACTTACTCTTTTTCTATGTATTATAAATTTATTTTTGGGAGATGCGACCTATCGACGACAGAAATATATTACAAAAAGCTCTGGAGCTGCTGAAAGCTTTAGAATTCAATAAAAAAGTACATAGCATTAAACTATATTCCTTTAAAATAAAGTTCAGTTAAAACTGGGCTAAGCAAGTGCACGGGGAAGCTAATATTTTTCCATATGAAAAATAATTTGAAACGTTAGAGGAGGGTTACTTTCAAAACTTGTAGAAACTTCCAAAGGAGTATTTCTTCTTCTTTATGCATGAAACTATTTCAATATTGATATGCAAAAAACATTAGGATTATGATTATTTTAAGCGGGACACTAATTTTCTAGTTGAATAATTTTGGTTTGTTACTGCTACACTGTTTTGGTTTCAATAAATTTTGTCGGAATATGTAACATTTTTCATTCTAAATATTCACAGAATTATCACAAAGGGGCTCCTGAATAGAAGAACGTCTGCCCAATAAACTTCAGTTGAGATGACGTTCTGCCACTGTGATCAAAAATACACATATTTTACTCGTTTAAACTAAGTATGCAGCAACCCAAATACATGTAAATCGGAATTTTAAATACTATTGACTACTGTTTTAGCCTATATCTAGTCTTTTCTTTAGTATATTTATGTGCCATTTATAGTAGTAGTATAGTAGTAGAGTTTGTTTAACTAAGAGTTTACTAGCGTTAGACAGGTTCAGTTTTAGGGTCACTTCGTGACAATATTATATCTCAATCGCATCACTTGTTGCTAGTTGCGATATGGAACACAAAACAATGTTTTCCGCTTAAAGTCATGATATGGCTTATCTAAAGCTAGGCGTTGGTTTAGGTAACTTCTTGGACATCAAACCCGAATATTTGCTTTCCAGCAATGTCACAATAAAATCTTTGAGCATGTATATTATCGGAATAATTCATACAAAGGCGTTGTTAACTTAACTATTAGTGGCACAAGAACATTTCTTGTTTCTAACTTCTTAACATACTTAATATGCGCTACCTATGTCATTAGTGCAAAAAAATTATCAAAGTTTGAGCGTGAAAAAGGAAAGAATTAAGTGTCAAGCTTGACGCATTTTTCTCGACATCGTTTCATAAACGATGTATAAACAGAAATTTAATGATATTTTGCACGATCATCAGTGTGTAATTTTTCATATACTTTAGAATGTACGTCTACCTGGTACATATAAAAGGGAAAGGAATTTATAGTTTATTGTTTAACATTTGCACTCTTTGTAAGCTGGAATTTCAATTGGTTAGTCGTAAGTTTCGTCGGAAAGTCGGTAAATTGTCAAACTGTATCAGTCTTTCCTGTGACTGGATAAAATAAAGATTTCGTGCTGTCTGCAAATAGTCAACAGTCTAGATCACGAATAGACCATGATATTACCTTAAAAATATTAGCTATCAATGTTAGTACAAACATGGTTGCTTCGCTTTCCAACTGCACCAAGGAACATCACGGTTTTATAGTTATTGTTTTGGAAACAAGCGAGTCTCCACTGACGATTATCACTTATTCGAGCACATGAAACAGTTCTGAGAAGTTACCGAAGCAGTAAAAAACTAATCCAAAAAATGAACCAATAACCAATGAAAGTGTGTGAGAAACTAAGAAGATTACATAGAAAAACAATAATTTTTTCGATTCCAGAGAATGCATTTAAATATAATTAAATGATAGACTTCTAGATTTTTCCTCGTAAGATAACTGTAACGTTAACAATTATACTTTTCCAAAGTTGGTTATGTAAATACAAAAAGTAAGAACACCTCTCATTTCACGAAGCTGTGACTTTTAGCCATATTATAAAACAATTTAATTTACCTGGATAACTAAAAACCAAGAGAAGAGAAACGGAAAACGGAAAAATGATTACATGTTTTTGCTAAATTTAATTTACATCATTAAAATCTACATTTAAAGTTCAAAGTCAATGTTCTTAAAGAATGGAAAGCAGAATGTTTGAAGCAATTTCTCTGAAAACAATTTTTTTTCGTTTCAAGCCGAGCCGTTTTAAATTTACTGTAATGGAACCGCAAATATTGTGCTACTTAGTGTGTTGTATTATACAGATTATTTTTAAATTTTGGGAGAGATGGTTTTCTCAGTTATTATTAACTACAGAAAAAATATTTTAATACTCAAAGGAAGAGTATTTTCCACACAAAACGAAGCGGCATTTTATTCAGTTTTTTCAACGAAACGCTCTGTATGTCCTAGAGTCCTAGACTAATTAAACTGTACCTATGTTTAAATCGATTATAAACAGCAAGTAACTTGGATGCATAAAACAGGAAGTCAAATCTTTGTTAAATCTTTACCAAAAGTTACATAACTAATCTGAAATGCAAATGTCTCACCTACTTGACTATAGTTGAAAATGTTAACCATTCGAAGTGGTCTACAATATACAAGAAGTTATACTAAAGAAGACTAACACGATGTATTTCCTGCGAGAGTAAGCAATTTCGTTTGCTCAAAATACCAGTTGTCTAAAACGGAATACGTTTTACTACTAGGAGTACTCACATATTTTTCTGTAACTAGGTAGCAATAACTGTGCAAATCGAGTCCTAAATTTAAAAACAACCTGCTTGCAGTGTTGAATGAAACGGTAAATATATAACAGTCTTATAGAACAATTAAAAACGTACCGAAAAGTATTAATAGACGCAAGTCCTCAAACCAACCATTTGTGGGTCATGGGAGAATTTCTGTTTTAAAGTTTTATTAATATTTGCCACAATAAAATAGGTCCGTTTTAAATTCTGTAATTGAGGTTAGTTAAAAAAAATTGGTGTAAATAATCTCGCCGATTAGCACAAGCAAACAAAGCTGTAAAAAGATTACCTCACGAAAAGACATAAAACGTGTATCGCCGTGAAAGGACAACACTTTGAACATCTTTTCCAACAATTTAATACAAATAATTGTATGTTTTTGAAATTAAATATTAATAAAACTTGAACCCCATAATCAGCCATGTTTCGCAAATGGTTGGCTTCGGGACCTATGCAGATTACACAATTTCGATATGTGTTTGAATGTAACATATACCACTCAAACATTTTACACTTTCTTTTCGACACTCGGTATTACTAAGAACTGTGCTGAATTTTTCGGAATTCTTGTATTGACTTTCAGTGTGTTGAGACGCTCAATAAATCGCGACAAAATAACATTACGTTAATCTTATATAACCCCAGCCCGCTTACTCATTCGATAAGGCGTTGCTTGATCTACAATTTTTGAAATAGCTTTCATTATTGAAAAACGTAATCAACGTTTAATATTTTAGAATTATTAGAAGTTTCCAAAATTATAATTCCTTTTGGAAATTTTTAATCATTGTCTCACTGAAAACATTATTTAACAGACCAGAATTTTGCAATTAATATTGGTATTTTCATTGAACAGCGTACTGATTCGCTACATACGTATAAGTATATATGAATATGCGTGTTTGTAATCGACGCGCAAAGGTTAATCCTCCATTCCGGCGAAGTCTGGGATAGCAAAATCATAGAATAAATGAAAAGTATTCGTAATTGATATACAGGCAATAGAAAAGGTTCTAATATGCGTAGATAAAACAACGCATTCTATGAAAGTATTTTATTTCTAACACAAATGCAAATTTCTCACTTATTATTAATTTCAGATTAGATTCACACTGTAAATAGGTACAAATTAAACTTAAAGACGACAATTTCGATCGTCTTCTCGGTTTATAGTAGAGGTCTGTTTCGTAACTTAATTCTAAGTCAAGTTAGTTAGTTTTGAACTTATAATTGCAGAGCTCCTGCAAGGTCTTTACTTGTTAATGTAAGTTACAAAATCTTAGCGATTTAATAAACATAATTTACGAGTTAAACGTGGTCATTTACACAAGCTATTGTTTTAAGTTTATAGTTCTGTTTGCTAGTTCCACGTCATATCAAGTCAACATGTTTTTAGAAATGTTATGTACGAATAGTTTCAGTAAACAAAATTTAAAAAAATGTTTCTATAGATACATAACACTCTCAGTGACAAACATATAATATAATCCACATTTTTGCCAACATTTAAAATGATTAAAGTAACTAATTTAATAAAGAGAACATATACATGCAAATTCCATATACGTTGCCTCCCATTAGGTACTCTCTGGACACGTCCTAAATATAAGCCAATGTGGCAGATTCAGCATTTAGAATTCAGGAGTAATGCAAAAGTTACAATAAATATTTCACGAAACTTTTTGAGTTTGGTATTTATATTTTACAGAAGAAAAAAGGTTGCTGTTTTAGCAAAGTTTGAATTGGATCGTAAAGTGATTTAGTTAACGGCTTGTTGTGCTTTATTTCAGATTGTATTAGATTGCACCATAAAGTGACTTTTACAATTACCAATCTTAATACTGGTGGTTAGCAAGTAGATGTGTATATGGAGTGAAACGTATATAACAAAAGTTGAAGTTTTCAGTTAGTTTAATAAATTATGTGAATAGGGCTTGAACATCCAAATATTAAAATTAATTAAATCATTGCTGAATCCACGAGTGCATTGTTTGTATTATGTTTATAGTAGGTCCGAACGGTCACAATTGCAGACAAGCCAGCGACTTGTTTACATATACTCGTACCACTAGATAATGCCATTAAATTCAAGGGATACTCGACTCATAAAAATATTGGTTTAGTAATACTCTGAAAATTTATACAAACGATATTTTTTATAGACCTCGATGGTTTGTAACCACATGATTATAGGATATCGATTCATACTCATACAGTTACCGGCCTTGCTGATCTAATGGTTAGCGCTCTTGCCTATCGGTGTGCTTGTTCTAGAGAGGAAAAGTCTGAAAGTAGGCCTTCTGTCGAATTAGAAGTAAAGCCGCAGTACCCGTGCCACTGCGGTATGTGGCACATTAAAAAATCCCTCTATTGAGGTAAGAACTACCTCAGATAAGCAAAATTGATAGTCAAAGAGATGCTTAGAAAACCGCGTCCTAGCCTCTCTCAATAGAAACAGCAACAACTATTTACTGTTTACTATTTCTTTTTAGTTTTATTTATTAAGGAGCTTAAACTACTTACATCGCTAGCACACTGAGGTAGTTAAATACGAGAGGTATATGTTGTGTTATTTTAAGTTGTGAAGAAAACGTAGCTTGTCTTTATATTAGAAGAACAAGTTCTATATGCTTCGAATATTTCAATATGTTGGTTAGAATTGCAGGACTGATCTTGAGGGCTTCTTTAAGAGGCATTGAAGTGTTGAATTGCTGGCGTTGTATTCTGGATTTAGAGCCTTACTATATTAGTCAGTGTGCCTAGTAACTCCGTTCCGATGAATCTATGTCACAGTTCATTAATATCGTAGTAACAAAGCCACATCATCGACTGACGCATTTTATTCAATCTGATATGAATAATAAATGGTAAATATGTGAGTAACTTTTCAAATAAAAGCATAACCATGACAACTATTTTAATGTTCTAACAAAAAATGTCAGAATAATATAAGCAATTTGGTATAAATCTGGTATTAGGTCCCTACAAAATTGATAGGTTGCTGCTGTGGTTGCAGTTGCTCGATTGAGCGAGATTTAGGACGCGGCTTTCCAAGAATCTCTTTGCTGTTAGAATTATGTATTATTTGTTTTTCAAAGAACAAACTATGAATGTAAATATTGCTGAAAAAAAATAACTACACCGAATGACATTCAAAAAGTTAGTTACACCCACTTGTTGGTCACCGTTCTCTAGCCTGCCGATTGTTCGCGAGTCTCTTTACTAGACAACTACTTGCCCGCCACGCCGATTGCTCACAGGATGAATGCTCGACAAGCAATTTATTCTTAAATTAAAATATTATTTGTAGGCATTTATTATATGCTGTTGGTAATCCTCAGAATCTTACATTCTTTTAAGAAATATTGATAATCAACGTAGGGTTGCTTGTTCTTGTAGTGTAATTCGTACGGGGTAATATTTGTATTCTTATGTTCCTAATAAAATTAAATAAAAGTGTATTTGATTTCTATGTGGTATATATTTTTAAATTATTTTTAATTAATAACTTCTAAAAACGTCGCAATTGCATTAGCGATATGGAAACAGAATTTTAATTTAAAAAAAGGTTTATGAACAATTATTCATTCAGACAACTCTCTAGATTACAAAATAGGACCAGAAGTTTTCACGAAGTACACGAACACACAATCACACTCACCCCTGTAGATACGCATTTACTGACAACAACTTTTTTGGACTTTTGGTGTATAAACGAATATTTCCTTAAAATACTTAATCCTATTTAAAAAAATATTACACTCTCTATATCTACGGTATCTGAAAATAAAAGTAAAGGTTTTAATAATGAAGCAAA
Organism: Limonius californicus; assembly: GCA_014611495.1. Lineage (NCBI taxonomy): Eukaryota > Metazoa > Arthropoda > Insecta > Coleoptera > Elateridae > Limonius > Limonius californicus. The sequence goes on from JABXWE010010209.1 coordinate 33,893, forward strand.
AAATGTGCGAAATTATGTTAGAACGAAAATGTCCAACACTACTAGTTTTTCTGCGTTGGTGCACTGCAAGCAAATTGACTGTGGAGCGAACGGATGGCGAGCAACTGTGTTGGTGAGTATCTTTCCCAGCGATCAATCGGCAATCGAGCAATCTGTGGCGAGGAAACGGCTTCGAGCAAACGGCAGCGAGTAAGCGGCGGCGAGCAAACGGTGGCGAGCAAACGGTGGCGAGCAAACGGTGGCGAGCAAACGGCGGCGAACAAGTGGTAGTAAACAAATAACCTAGAACAAAAAAGTATGTGTTCAAAAATACTAGAGGTTAGGTTATAAACCAAAAAACCAATTAATTTAAAAACACGTCAAAGTATTATTAATAATAGCGTAAAATACCCAGATACAAATAATTTTTCAGTTTCATTCCATATTTTTTAGGAGCCCTGTATATAACTAAGGCAAAACTAACTGTTTTTGACAATAATTTGCAAAATGCATATTTTTATGTAGACTTAAATGATGATGTTAAGCAATATGCATGTATACAGGGTAATTCTAAATATATGTGAAATTTTAATCACATATAGCTGAGGATATTTAATCCAGTAACATTTTTCAAGTTCTACACTGTTACGGAAATATGGGGTTTGAAAGTTATTTACATCAATTACCTAAATGTAACTAACTTTTTTTGTTTCATTGCCCGGTTGTGATAAATTTGGAAAACTAACAATCCAAGTTTAATTTCCAGTTAAGAAAAATGTACAGTTGTGTGTGAAAAGTGGATGAAATCTGACTAAGAGGAAGAATTTGGTTTAAGAAAGTATAAATGAGGGTATATCTTGTAAACGAAATTGATGAGTAAATTTTTTTTGCAGCTTATGAACTAGTATTCAGTTTTCCAAAAAGTAGGTTTCCACAATTTGTGTTGGAAAATTTAATATTTAAAGTGTTATTTAACAAAGTTTCGAATAGAAATAGCAATTTAAATACATATGCACTTACTTTCCAAATTGTTATATTCAATTTTTCACTTCTGGGTCAAATTTCATCCACTTTGTAACGAAGTTCTTGGGGACAACGCATTTTTAAATTTATATAGGAAATTTTCGCGTTGTTAGTTCATCGTAGGAGCGCACGCGGCGCTGCAAGTGGAGTTTAGCGAGGCGTTCCCCACTACCCGAAAACCGAAGAGCGAAGAGACCGAGCCAGATCAGATGGAAAACTGGTACAAAAGGAGCTCCTCGGGGAAAAATTATTAACTTTTGAGTCCAGATCAGAAGGAAGTAATCGAGCTTAGAAAACCTATCCTGACCTGAACTTATAATCCGAATCATGTACCAAAAATACAATTTACCGCAAACATGAGAATCCTGCCTAAAATCCTGAGAAGTGCTGTCTTAATCTGGTGCAAACCGCATTCTGACAACAATTACTTTTCCCTGTGCTCTTGGCCTAATTTGGGATTGTAATACCGAATTTTGCTAAAAGCAATCCCAATTTACATAAACCCGTACACTGAATTAATCTGGTGCGAGCCGCATTCTGGAAGTGTATTATCCTGTAAATAAATCCCGAGTTTTGCTAAACGCAATCCCAGTTTAAATAAACCCGTACACTTAAATCCCAAGTATTGCTAAACGCAATCTCAGTTTAAATAAACCCTTACATTGAATTAATCTGGTGCAAGCCGCATTCTACCAGTGTTTCCTATCCCGTAAATAGTTCCGAATAATTAAAGCAAATTCACGTATTTCACCTTAGCTAGCGAAACCCCAGCGAATGAAATTACTACGAACCTACGTTTGAATTCTAAACACGTTCTAATTCCGCCGCATTTAAAAACACCGATATAACACACCGAACTACGACTGCTTGAAATTTACAAACTTGATTCGACGCACCCGAACTAACTTTTAGTAACGACACCGTAGATTCCAGTCTGGTATATCCTGTGTATTAATAACATATTTGATTTCTAATTTAGCAAGCTGTTAACCTCACATTCCGAGCTCCGCGTGCAAGCCAAGTACAGCAACGCTCCGTCTCGTGTGCAGTGGACTGAATTACCGACATTCCAGGACCGGACTACGGAATAATTAATTTCATTCTGAATATTCAGTTTAATTTTCTTGTGTATTCATTTAACTCCGAACTTAGAAATTTTAGTTGCATGTGTTGTTGGAATAATCAAATACTTTAATTACGATAGAATTGTACAGTATAGGAATAAACATTATAAACTTTTAACAAACTTTATATCCAGCGAACCCTAGGCTATGAGCTTGCCCGGCACCCCGACGACGAGGATTACAACTTTTCACACTGAATTTTACATTTTTCTCTATATTAAGCTTGAGCTGTTAGTATTCCAAAACAACGGAGTTTATCAAAATGGAATAAGAAGCAAAAAACAGGATCTAGAATTAAAATAAAATTACTAGGTGATTTTGGGGTTAAATAACCTCAGACATGCGTGGGTAAAGTTTTTTGCATATGCTTAGAATTACCCTGTATAGGCAAATAGAGTCATTGAGCATCAAACTAAAATTTGAAGGGAAGCGGCATTAAAGAAATTCACCTCAACGACTACAATGTGATTTGAAATAACAAATGACAACAGGAACAACATACGTGGGTTTCTTGGCCAAAGAGAAAATAGATACAACATAGACGGTGTTTATCAAATTATTATCCCATTAGGTACTGTGTGCAACTAAATTTTGAACTCTGAAATTTTTGTAATGAAATATATACAAGCAGTACAGCTAGTACTAGTCGCTTTTATGGCATGTAAGATTAAAATGAATACCAAATAAGAAGATAGTAGCGAGATTAAGAAAAGAGAAAAAAGTTGAATGTAGAAGGCAACTAAGCACATTCAAAAAGGAATTTACATTACTTGTTCTGGATTCCTTTGGATGCTCAACCTTTGCCAGATTTAAGAAAGATTTCATAGTTAAAATTGCGATTCGGGTATTTATTTGGACAGATATTTCTCATTTATTAGTTTTCCGCTGCAATAATGTAATGGTGAAACTTTTTACGCTTTCTAATTTCCTTGTTAGTGCGGAGTTATTGAAGGACATTCAATTCAATATGTTTTTAGAAGAGCAGCAATTTTCCGGTAATATATTTAAATCTGGTACTGCGGAAATAATTTTAATTACATGGAAGGCGGAAATACGTCTCTAGTGATCCAGCTCGTATTAAACTGTTTTCACATCACCTTCAAAACAGCAAAATGTCTATGCTCTTAATAAAGGTTTGCACATGATAATGTAATTATAATACTATTGTTTTGATATAACCATTTGCAGTTATTAACCTGCAGACTAAAAATCATAACAAATTCTACATTCAAAAATAACTAGTCTAGTCAACAAAAATTCTTCTTACAAATAACGTAAAACTTATTTCTTATATGATTTACATTCTTTTTACAGTAACTTGTCTATGTGTCTGACAAATAAATTTAAAACAACCATCACACTTATTAGTATATTTGGTTGTATTGCCTGCATAGAAAGCAAATCTTCCCGTCTCAAGTAAGCCGATAAGATTCTTCCAGGTGTACCAAGGCAGTTGTTTCACGAATTTATTCTAAAGCATCTTCATAACAACTTCGATGATTATACAAACACCTAAAGCTGTATTTTCGAAAATGGTGGTAATATTTAAAAAAAAAGACATTCCGGGTCACCAGGAGGGTCTTTCTCGCATCGGGACGGGTGGTGGGAATTTTTACAAACTAAATATAATAAATAAATAAATACTCTCCAACAGGGTCTCGAAATCGGTTATGTGTACTCATCAAAACTAAGTTCTCGGGAGTACAGGATTTGACAGCTTCAGAAATGTACGCGGTGCACTCATAAAGTAAACACACAAACAGTCATAACTTCATCTCAGCACACACCATCAGAGCATGGAACACATAAGCAATAATACATTACTGCATTAGCATTGCAATTTCTACATTTCTAATTACAAGGGGTCGGATAGTAGCTCACTTTTGGCACTTCGGACCGCCTCTAGTAGTTCCCGTTCAGGGTGGGGTGTTCTTGACATGGCCGTCTTTAGTAGATCTTGACTGATGTACCTAACCTGTAAGGGGTACCGGGTAACCCAATGTTACAACCGAGTAATGGGTTTGCCAATATCATTGTGATCAACAAGCGATCTCCGCCAGTCGCCACAAGGAAGAGAGTGAGAGACAGGCTCTCCACAGACCGCTCTGCAGAATGCAATGCAGAGATCACTGGTTAGTCAATAAAGTCGAGGTCAAGTCGAGTGATCACGCCCAATCACCGAACCGCCAAGCATTAAACATCTTAAAATGGAATTCTGAGCGGACACACAACTCCCAGGCTACCTTAGAGAGCTCGCAAGCTCGCCAAGCAGAATAACATAAGCCTCAATCATAATAACACATTAATTAAAATTACTAACAATATTACATAAGCAAAAACATTATCTACAGCTTCAAATACCAACTGCTCAACTCCACTACCTTACAGTTAGTCCCCACCACCTTACAGGTGGCCAATGCATATCTAAGTATCATCACATCAACACTTGAAACCCGATTACGCCGTCTAAGGGTTAATATTTTTCAAGAAATTATTTGTATAATTAGCAAGAAGTTTAGGAACAGCAACGAATACGTTCCATTATGGACCATGTGTTTAAGCCAGCCATGTTTATGAATTTTGCTATTTTTCGTAATCGTATGTAAATGCTTCTTGAATAATTCAAGAAAGTCGCAAAGTTATTAAACTTTATGTCACATCTGAATATCTGTAATTCTAAAATTATGACAGTTGTGCACATATACTGCGCTTATAAATTGCTATCTAATAATGCCTATATAGAGTTTTTTATCCCTCATAATAGTTTGGTATTACGGCTGAAGTAAATATGTTCGTTCGAATTAAATAAATTAAAAAGATATTTCAACATTGTTAAAGGAAACATCCGTCATTCGCAGACTAAGTAAATCAATATACTAATTGAAGTTAAATTCGCCTCAGTATATTATAACTCGGAAGCAGACGCCGAACCGCTCCATAATTTATATCAAAAATATCTTCTTAATTAAAATGTATTATATATGGCGCGGAATAAATTTTAACTGATATTGCTTGCAAAGTGCGACAGCGGAAACTAATAATTTAAAGCGCCCAATCGAGGTCGCGGTTTTTAATTTTCTTTTATGGCCGTTTCAACTTTTTGTTTTGCACCGTTTAGACCTGGCGTCGTCCACGTAACCTATATATTTTTAAATGAAAATGAAAGTTAAAATCTCTTTCAACATGTGTATAAACAACTAGGAGTATAAGTACGTATCTGTTGCAAAACCAGGAAAATACGTACCTGAGCATTTGTCATTCGGGAATTTATTTGCACAAACGTTTTTGCACAACACGATATAGTTAGCAAAGTTCGTTGACAACTAGAGTCAAGAAGAGAAATTCATTGTTCAGACAGGTCTTAAAAAATCATTAAATAAAAGCCGATGCTTGAAACCATGAGATGCCAACACGAGGCTCGCGTTGTACTGCTGAAGGCTCTCTAAAATGTTCAGGACTGGCATGCGCGACCTGCCTTAAAATCCATCCAAAGTCTTTAGAATCTACGGCTTACGGTGTTATTATCACACCCCAACGTGGGATTAAAAGTTTTGTTTTTCGGGGTTTTTATATATAAAAATACATTTCAGACTTTTAAAATGAGGCTGCAAAAATAGTGATAACCGTTTTTTGAAGAAACTTCTTAGTTTGGGGTATTTGGTGTTAACATAAACCTTAATTTCAGCTGCTGATTTAGTTTTAGACTAGTTTTGGAAATAATACGACATATACTATTTCCGGATGTAGCATTTATCTATATGAAACCGAAACGTTTAGCAAAAGGAAATTTTTTACAAATTCATAATTTTCCATGGTTGTGAAAAGATAAGTGTTAAATAAGCAACAGATGATAATATTTAGTACTGTAAACTTGCAGTTTATTGTTTCATATTACAACTAATTCTTCAGAATCCATGCAAAACCCTTTCATTTTACAACAATGGTAACTTCCGCACGAGACGGCAGTGCTCTTTAACCAAGTCAATATTTCTCTAGAGCCAGCTTATCAACTGTCGAATTCAGGATAGGGTAGGATTTGAGCCAAAAATCTGTTGATCATTTTTCAGGCAGGAAATCCTGGAAGTACCTTATTTCTGGCTCTGATCCATGGCTTCACTTTTTTGTGTTGTACTTTACTAGCCCTAAGTAGGTGCTCGATACGCTGTAGGTGTGTTGTTAATATTTTTTAAAATACACTCAACTTGTGTTGGTAAACTATAGGAACTACCGATGAAATTAGAATTTGATTAACCTGACTTTTCCAAAGTTAATATCGCTTTCGATTTTCGTGTAATATAATTCATACAGTCGTTTAATTATTTTATTTATAGCGGTTTATTGCGATTTCTTACTACAACTTACTGTTTTTAAAGTCGGTTGCCAGAATTAACGTATCCAATAGTTTTCAATGTGCGGTAAATATTGTATATTCAGCATCAGCCCATTATTAACAACAGTTTTGGCAGTATTTCTTAATTGGTCATGGTAAATAATTTCGAGGTAAGCTTTAAAATTTTCATATTAAAGTACTTATAAGGAAAACATAAGCAAATAGATGGCATGGTAAATGTACGACATCCTAAACTAAATCGCATAACGACCTTAACATCGATCGGTTTTACACAGTATAATCATCAAGAAACCGTCTCTAAATAGTGCCTGGTAGAAAAGGTAAGATATCAGAAAATCAAAATTGTTCTGCACAAACTATGATAGGAATTAAAAACTGATTATTAATGGGATCCTAAACCGACTTTGCAACTCAAAATCAAATGTAACGTTTTAAATCAGCATACCTACCATTACATTGCTTTCGTTGTCCTTATCGTCTACCTGATGCCGGAAAACGAACTGTAGCCAATATAAAAAATTATGCGTATAATATACCACAAAATAAATAGGTTACCGAGCTTTCACGCTCTTCAGGTGTTATGAAAATTAGATAAATCATGACATGGGGTTGTGTGGTTATATTCTTAAATAATGACAATCTGAAATAACGTGAAAAAAGTCATTCAATTATGTTCTCATATATCACTACCGTAAGTTGTTTTCACCATATTTCTTCACTAGTTGACCATTTTTATCGTCAGTTTATATCATTGTTGCTATAACTTCTTCAATTTAATACAATCTTGGATATGTAAACTACTTATTTAATAAGTCTTATGTACTTCAGTCGCACATTAACGGTGACAACAGTAAATGCTATTTGTAGCTAATTTAGAGCCAATTTAGTAGCCCCTTAAACGGGATCATGTTTCATATTAAAAGCGTTTCCAAAGTGTTGAACAAAGATTTAGATCAGGTAGTATTAAATTACTGTATATATTTACCATTAGTTCCAAAGCTTCTGTTAATGTGTTTGATAAACAAAATTAATAAAGAAGCGCCACAAAGCGACCATAATATTACATAATACCACGTCCCTTACATAATTTTGATGTTTAATAACACTGCTAGCAGATCGACCGTTTATTCTGATGCAAAGTAAGTTACAAGTAAGCAAATTAACTAGCTGAATTATTTCTGGAGAGATGTTCTTAGCATTCAATAGCATTTGGCAGAATGTAGTAAATCATAAGACATTAAATGTTATATTAATAATCTACAATGGCAGGTTCTACTAATTAGTTTTGGAACATACTCGACAAGCTGCTCCCAAAATCGTATTAATAAAATAGCAGGAAATTTGAATATTATAGAACGCAGTTATTCTACTACACAAAACGCATGAATAAATAAATCAGCTATATCGGAATATAAGCAGGGTACTTTGAAAAATCATGGTGTTTTTAAAAGGTACCAAAATATCGAGTACTGCTTCCGTTAGTCAAAATAAACAAAAATTTCCAATGAAAATGGGTAAATAAAATGCTTTCTAAGAGAGGTACAGTTCTTCAAAGCTGTATGACTGAGGATGCTTTTTTGAGGAATAACGTGTGAACCGTTAGAGTTAAAATTATAAAATTTGGAAAATAAAATTTTCGTTTAACGCCAAAACCGATTCGGTAATCAAACTTGCAATAACTTATCCCAAAAGCCCCAAAAGGACGGAGGCTCCGGTAAATTCTGTCGTTTTTCTGTGGAAGGAATTTCCTCATTATTCTGTGAAAATTATAGAAATTTGAACTTTTCGCACAAAAAAAGATAGTCTTGTTGAAAGTCGATATCTTGTACCAGTTCCGAGATTTTTCAATGTGAATGTTAATAAACATGTGTCGGTCATATTTGTTTTCTGTTTGTCTCCTACAAAAATTAAGCTAAAATGAATCAACACGAATTTTCTTTAGTCGATTTGGTCGATATGCATTTGATGTATGGCTAATGGAAATAGTCTACAGGCTAGGAGACTACGCTGAAACTTTTCCAGATTGCCATTTGACATTCTCTGTGATGCACCTGCACGAAGGACGTATTCTTTGACCCATGTTCATAGGAATCTATTTGTTTATGTTGATGAAAGGATCAGCACCCAGAATATGTTGGAACCTTTTAAAACCCCATGTAGTTATAAGTAGTTGCTTACATTGTTTAATTGAATTTTTGTATCTACATCCAAAACTCTATCGGTCTACTTTAAATAATTATGTACGAAACCGCACCATATATAAGCGGCGAAAGTATTTGAATATTCTTCTTAATAAAAGAAGGTTCGATTACACAAAAGGTTGTTTTACAGTTGCAAGTTGATGACGCATCTGAAAATTAATGTTAATAAAGTTAAGTATTTATTGTTCATTGTAAGTTTATTTACATAATGATATCATATCATACCGTGAGTTTTCAAAAAGTAATTACATAACGGTTGGCCATGGAAAATAAAAGAAATGTCTGATGCAAGCTTTAAAATTCATTAATTGTCATCACTGTTGTTGTTGTCATAAGTTTATAGGCTGTGCCTAAACCTCATTGGTATATTGGTATATAAAGCTTGCATTAGACATTACTTTTATTTTCCATGGTCAAACCTTATGTAATTATTTTTTGAACTCACGGTATAATGAATCAGGTTTTTTTTTATTTTTCCACCATTTAACCATTTTTATTTTTTGAGAATAATGATAGTGGGTACACCCCGACATTGTGCAAATGCCGCGTATTCATTAATTGATTACACCGTATCTCTACTAGTGCTGTCAAATCCGTTACATTTTAAAATCCGGATTTCGGATTTTAAATTATCCGGTATCCGAATAATCCGGAATCCGCCGGATTTTTACTATCCGGATAAAATCCGTCTTGCAAATCCGTATCCGATAACTTCACTATCCGGATTCATCCGGAAAATCCGCTATCCGGATTTATCCGAAGAATCCGATATCCGGATATATCCGAAAAATTCGATATCCGGATTTACCTTAAATAAACCGCTATCCGGATTTTTTTAAAAATCCGATATTCGGATTTAAGCAATAATCCGTTTTCTAAATTTATCTGCGTGCGTGTATTTATTAAATTAAATTAAACATGTAAGTAAATTTACATAAATACAGTCTGCATTAATCTAGCATGTAGAATTTGTATGAATATGCAGTTAATTCAAATAAAAATTGTAGGTATATGCGTATTCCAGTAAAATCGCTGCCTATGTCTAAGTTCCTCATTTTAAACTTAATTATTCAAAATTATCGATAAATCTGTTATAAATATATTATCTGGATGTATTCGTCATTTAAAGTCGCGTCGGCGCAAAATCTATAAAACGTATAATTTCAAGACAGAAAAAAATGGGTGTACAAAGCCAGCGCGCTCCTGGCAAACGAGGCTATTACCCCCCTTCCACTAAATAGTGATGGGTACGACGGAAATATTAATAAAAGTACACACAAAACATTAAAAATTTACAAGAGAACTTATTAGTTATAAGTTTCATTCTTTCAATTATTATAAAATACTAATTATAACCATGAAATAAACAAAAAAACTACTTATAAACAGAAACAGTATTACACCCAATGACCTAACAAATAAAACATAACTCTTAATATTAAAATTCAAATAAACAATAAACATGTAAGCTAGCTGGGTTAGATCAAATTCTTTCTAAAAATTTTAAATGTTAGTGTAGTTTCTTAAGTAACCCTTTGTAAAATTACGGTCTACCTTTATTAATAAACCTGTCTCACCCATTCGACAAAAAGGTATTTTGAAGCTGGGAAGTGGTCATTCATTTGTATATTTATGTAAAGCATTTAAGCATTTCCAAGAAGTCCCCTGGTCAAACGCTATGGTGGCCAGAGGTAATCTCGGCCGCTTTAGATATTTTAATTCTCGCGGTCAAAATAAGTCTTAAGCTGTATAGGTAAACTCGGCCTGGTAGTCCAAGCATATAATTAGAGGCGATTAGCACACGTATCTAAAGCGGCCGAGATTACCTCGATAAGTGTACTAATTTTGTTAAATAAATTCACAAATGCATATGACATCATACAAATTTATTAAATATAACCCTAAAAGCAATACACATAGAAATACACACCAATTCTTAAAACTATACAAAAATATATTTTAATATTACATAGTGGAAATATAATAATGCGAAGTTAACTTAACAAATTCTAACGTTGACACTTTCCCATTATTAAAATCATTAATTTTGTTTTGAAGGTATTCTTGCCTTTTCCGAGTGTCCGAATTAGGTACATATGGCTTGTGAATACTTTGCAACTTTACATATATTTTAATTTCTAATTAGGGTCAAAATAGCAGGTAGGTATATCTACCGGCCGAGTTTACCTATGAAGATTAAGGCAGAAAATTTCTAGCAGGCCGAGTTTACCTGTAGGATTAGTACATGTTCTGTTAAGCGGCCGAGTTTACTATCGCCCGCTATGGTGCCTACTTATTGTACACTAGCGTCGGCCTTGTGATTGTAAATTTAGACATGTTTCTATATAGCTACTAAAAGGACAGTTAAGTTCGGTTACTTGTTTTTTGTTATATAATTATTTCGACAGTATTTTCGTTAGGTTAACAAATCGAATTTCCTTACGGCAGTAATTTTCATACATTTATTTAAAAAAGTACCAATATACAACATGTCGTGCCATTTGTTTTAATTTAATATTTAATTTTTAGATAATTGATCACTTTTAT